>NDXB01019878.1:27780-113947 GCA_002631895.1 Agapornis roseicollis | reverse complement strand
CTTGGGACAAGGGCCTGTAGGGACAGGCCAAGGGCAATGGCTTGAACCTGCCAGAACAGGGGAGACTGAGCTGAGCTCTCAGGCAGAAGCTGTTCCCTGTGAGGGTGCTGAGGCGCTGGCACAGGGTGCCCAGAGAAGCTGGGACTGCCCCATCCCTGGCAGTGTTCAAGGCCAGGTTGGACACAGGGGCTTGGAACACCCTGCTCCAGTGGAAGGGGTCCCTGCCCGTGGCAGGGGTTGGAACTGGATGGGCTTTAAGGTCCCTTCCAACACAAACCAGTGCAGGATTCTATAGCAGATGCACTGTGCTAAGGCAGTTTGCAATCACTTTAGACATTTCACAGGTTTAACATCCTGCAGACCCATAAAGAAAGCTTCCAGTGGTTCCACAAACACAGGGTCAGGACCTAACGAAAGAGAAACCCCCCAAAGGATATCCCAGCTGACCCACAAACACCAGCGGGCACAACACAGAGCTGCGGCCACCACACCAGAGCACACAGGTGCCAGCAGCTCACTAGCAGGGCTCACGCATGGCAGGCACTCCTCTTGCACAAGCACCAGCACGTGTCAGGTTCTGCTTCCTACCGCTGGGGCAGGCATGCAGCGACAGGTTAAACCTGGCCAACAAAGTTACTAACCCTGCGCTTTTCCCCGGCCTCTGCACCAAAGGTTCCACACTGAAGGCAAGGGCAACCAACCCATGAATCATTTCCTAAACCACAGCAGAAGTCAGCCAGGGTATTAAGGTAAAACAACGCCATTTTTGCCCACCTGAATATACTGAAAACTGCAACTTCTCAGGAGCAGACTGACAGCTCCCACCCCGGGACCACGGCACTTAAAGGCTTTTAGCTCTTCTGTTAAGGTGCAGCTTAACAGCATAGCAAGGGGCAATGCAATAATGAACTGCATACAGGAAATGCTGCCTCAAGTCTCTCTACCCCTGCATGTTCTACTGCCTGCCTGCAGCGTGGGCCACAGCACAGAACCAACATGCAAAAAACCTCACCTCAATCCTATAAAGGAAACAAGTAAAATTGCCAGGGGGCAGAGAAGGACCCTGTTAGCACCAAACACAAGCACGGAGGTGGAATGGAAGGAACTGTACCTTTCGGTGGCAGCAAACCAACAGATCACAGCATCACAGAGTGGTTTGGGTTGGAAGGGACCTTAAAGCTCATCCAGATCCAACCCCTGTCACAGGCAGGGACCCCTTCCACTGGAGCAGGGTGCTCCAAGCCCGTGTCCAACCTGGCCTTCTGCCAGGGATGGGGCAGCCTCAGCTTCTCTGGGCACCCTGGGCCAGCGCCTCAGCACCCTCACAGGGAAGAGCTTCTGCCTAAGAGCTCAGCTCAGTCTCCCCTGTTCTGGCAGGTTCAAGCCATTCCCCTTGGCCTGTCCCTACAGGCCCTTGTCCCAAGCCCCTCTCCAGGTTCCCTGCAGCCCCTTTGGGCACTGGAGCTGCTCTGAGGCCTCCCCTTCAGGAGCCTTCTCTTCTCCAGGTTGATCCAGCCCAGTTCTCTCCCTGGCTCCATACAGATGTCCTCATCCTTCTGACAGGCTTGAGTACATGGTGAAGCTGAACCCTCAGTCTGACACTGCAACTTTGCCACCCCTGCTCAGGGGCTCATTAAGTAGAGAAGTAGAGAGAATTTCAGCACATTCCTGCCTAGAAACTTTACACAGGGAAGCTTAAAAACGTTTGGAATGATGAAGAGATCTGAAGCAAGGGGTTTAAGATTGCAGCTGTGATTAAAGATACTTTAAAAGCGGTACTTTCAGACCGCCCAGCCCCACACTCACTGACCGTTCCGCTGTCAGCTCCGCCTGAACACAAAACCACCTCATGGCCATTCCCAAACGCCGACTGACGGAGCCTCTTCCCCCCGGGGGCCGGGGGATGCAGCCGGCTCCCTCAGCGCAGCCCCGTGCCTGCTACCGACCCACCGAAGGGCGCAGGCCCTGCCCGCCCCGAGCCCCGCTCTCCTCCGAGGGCGGGTGCGGAGCTCCGGGCCCGCCGCTTCGCCTCAGCGGGAAGCAAGGGACGAGCCTCCCGCCGCCCCGCAGGCCCCTCAGCGGGACCAGGCCCCTGCTCCGGGAGGGCAGCGGAAACGACCGCGCCGGCAGAGCCGAGCCGAGCCGAGCCGAGCCGGGCCGGGCCGCACCCTGCCCGCCCGCCGTCCCCGCCCGCGGTGCCCGGTCCGGGCTCGCTCACCCTCCGAGAGCTCCAGCTCCAGCTCCGCCAGGCTCTCCCGCACCTCGGGCGGCAGCGGCACCGCCTCCAGGGAGCAGCCGCCGCGCTCCGCCGCCATGGCGCGGCCGAGCAGCGAGCGGGGCCCGCCACAGCCGCCGCCCAGCGCTGCCGCAGGTGGGGCCGGGGGCGGGCACCGGGAGGCGGCGCCGCGGAGAGGAGAGGAGCGGAGCGGAGCGGAACGCCCGGCCCGGCCCCGCCCCGCCGCCCGGGCCTGGTGCGGCCTGGGCCGCCTCAGCGGGGGGAGCCGGGGCTGCGGCCGGGGTGAGGGCAGGGAGCGCCGGGCGTGCGGGAGGGCCCAAGGCTTAGGAAGGGGGCCGTGTCCTGGCGCTGCCCTGCCCCCGGGGCTGTGGCCCCATGTGAGACACCGAAACTACACTTTGGGGTTAAAAAACACCCCCAGACTAACCCGCTGTAACGACAACCACCGTTGAAGGGCACTGCGGAGGGGAGCGGGAAACAGTTGTTCGGGAGCCTGGGTTGAGGCTTTTCCCAGCTGAACCGCAGGGTGAACACGCAGCAGGACAGCAAGGTAGGATGTTCATGCAGCATTCCTGCAGCCCCCCCGAGGCTCGGGCAAAGGCAAAGCCATGGATCTTGGGCTCAGTGCTGACTACGAGGACAGTTGCACCAGTAGCAATAACTCCTGCAGCTAGAGTGTAAGGAAGAAGCTTTCTACTAACAACAGTTGTGGGAAACAGCTCTCTTCGGGGGTGAGCAGGTCCGTGTTGGTGGCAGCAGTGGGGCAGGAGCAATGTGTGCCCTTACCTGGCCTCTGCACCTTCCCCTCCGTAGTGCAGTGCTGCAGAGGAATGTGGCTGTGGTCTCTGGCTCTGAGCAGGCAGAACAACAAAGGCACCTCTCTGCTGAGGGTCATCACATGGATGCTGGACCTCATTGTGGATGCTGGAGAGGGACGGTAGTGATAGGACAAGGGGTGATGGGTTCAAACTGAACCAGGGCAAGTTCAGGTTGGAGATAAGGCAGAAGCTCTTCCCTGTGAGGGTGCTGAGGCACTGGCCCAGGGTGCCCAGAGAAGCTGTGGCTGCCCCATCCCTGGCAGTGCTCAAGGCCAGGTTGGACACAGGGGCTTGCAGCACCCTGCTCCAGTGGAAGGGGTCCCTGGTTGGAACTGCATGAGCTTTAAGGTCCTTTCCAACACAAACCAGTCTGGGATTCTATATAGAAAGACCAAGAGGGGGAGGACTTATTTACAGTTATATTACAAAACCAGAAGAGCAAAACCCAAACTCGTATGTTAGCTGCTCTGTTCGTCCAAATGATCCTACTGAAATACTAAAACCCAAACAAGGTTAGGAACGGCAAGAAAAGTAAATAAGGTAACAAATAACCACACAATGTAAGCATTCACTAATAAAATGCCATTTTAATAACTTTTTTTTTTACAAGGAGCCCACCTATACACTATAGAAAAATAAACACCAAAGAGACTCTTTGCAACTTACCAGCAAGGCAGGCACACTTCAGCTGTTAACGTGGTCGTTTCACATGAGAATGTAAAACCCTGTTCTTAGTGAAAAGTTATTTCCTCTTAAAGTACTAAAAGATAATAAAAAGTCATATAAAAAAACGATGCAAAAGCTCTGCCCTTTATTCAGTTGCAGGAGAGGTTGCAAGTGCCTCTGTTATGTATGGACCATCTCAGAAGGAAGCAGTAACTGAGGGAAGGCATTGCAGTAGGGATCTCAGGAGCATCCTCATCACTTCATGTTCCTCTGGCGCGGAGGGCCTGGAACTTGCCCTAAATGTAAGTAAATGAGTATTAGAAACCCATTTGTGTTACAAAGCAACAGGGTGCACTTTGCAGCATTTAATTTCCTCCATGTGCTTCATATGAGCTACCCTGAAAGCAATTCCCATTTTCATGAGCCACTTAGGAACAATACAAACCAAGATTTGGAAGCTTCCCCCTCTGCCAGAGGAAACTTTCACCATCAAACCAACACTCCATCACCCACTTCACACACCACAAACAGGGTTGTGGTGTTCAACTGTGCTGCTCCGGTGATGATTTAACACATGTTCTGTTGCTGGAGAAAGTCTTGTCATTGAGTAGGTGTTTTAATGTCCATTAGCTCTGCTCACAGCACTGTTGTAAAGGCTGTAGCATCACTCCAGTTCCTGACATCGTTCTGGAGACATAGAAATTCCTGACGTGACAGGCACTTTCCACACAGAATTGCTGTTGATGGTGTGCCAGATGTGGAATACTGATTCCATGCTTACCATAAAGCAAAAATACCTTAGTTTTATAAATGCTGCCAGGTTTCAATTCTAACATTTGTTTCTCTATCTGCCATAAATTATTGCAGTATCTGGGGGAGGGGGAAGAGACAAAAAAAACCCAAACCCACGAAGTCATGGAATTAAGGTTTCTAGGCAAAACCCTGCTGAGAACAATGTCAGGAATTCCCTTATGGAAGTGTCACTGTAGCTGCTGGCTTTACTGATATAAGCAAGACTAGGATATTTATTAGCACAGACAGTGTTTCAGCCCTTCCCCTGAGCTGTTGTCCAGCCATGCCAGGCTCCTGGGTTGGATGCTGACAGAGCCAAGCTCCTCTCTTCCTAGAGAAGCACATCCTTTTAATGTTTAATCTCTTCCCACTAAAGGATGTGTTGGGAATGCAATGTGTGATCATTCAAAATTTGCCTTGGAAGGTAATTTAATCAATGCTATTCTTCCCAAAGCAGTTAAGTCTGATTGCTTGCCCAGAGACCAAGGACCACAGTGACCCAAAAGTAGCCTCATGAAGTAAAAGCTGACTGTGGGGATGAGCAGCCAAAAGTAACATGGAGAAGGAACCAGCAACAGCAAGGGGATAAAGGCTGGATCAAAACACTGATGGCATTACCTGACCTGGTGGCCCACATTAGCTCAGACCAGGGAACAACATAAACCTGAATGGGTGAAGCCAGCTTTGGGATAGATGCACCAAAGCCCCTGGAGGAGCAGCTGTCAGCTGGCTCCTCAGGAGCCTCCACACCTTACTTCTGTGATACAAGACTAGAACATTAAGTAATTCAGTCTAGAAGTTAGGTGGGAAGTTTCAAAGCAGCAAAGTGCCACTACAATCCTGTGTGTGCTCTTCAATCAATTGTAGGATTAGATGTCTGTTTTCACCAGCCTCCCATTTTTAAGCTGCTATGGAATAGAAGGAAGTGATAAATGAGAAAGTATTATAGTGTGTGCTACAGAGAAGGTCCTGTTCAGCTACTGCAGTGGTTCTCTTTCACTTTAAAGTTGTGTAGAGAGCTAATTTGCTTTATTTAAACTGCAGCACTTGCTTATTTAGACTTGATAACAGGAGGGGAGTGGAAATCATATGAAATTATTCAGCCTCATCTCTGGAGAATTTCCCTAAGAACTCCTTTTGAGACATGCCATGGCTTGGGATACGAGTCACAGAATGTTTTCATGTCAGAGATTAATCCCTCCCTCACTCAATAATTGCTCCTTACAATGATGCTCTTCACATGCTACAAGTGTTCTAGGCAATATAGGAAGAGCATTGCAAAAAGCAGGGGAAGAGGTTGTTCTCACCTGGGTGCATACCCCCCAGTCTTTGCTGGATAACCTCCAGGCGATGAATGTATTCCGTTAGGGATCGTTCAGGATCCTCAGCAGGCACAAGTGACTTTTCAGAGCCTGAACTTGTGGATGGATGCAGTCTTAAAACGAAAACAGATTATTTTCTTCTCATGCTATACTCTCAAATATAATAGTTACATTCACAAAGGCAGCAACTCAGTGCAAAGCAGACTGGAACAACAGTAAAAGCCACCACCACCAAGAGTTACATGTAAAATTGGGCAGCTTTGTATACAGGGGAGTCAAAAGAAAGGATGGTTTGATAAGAGCTGGTGTATCTGTGAATTTCTCTCTAGGTTTATGCAACACAAAGTACCTCAGGTAAGAAAACTGCAGTCAGAGGCAAGCCCAAATGAGAAGCCAAGTGAGAAGACCCCTTCTGCAGACAGAGGACTGAAGAGGAGCATGCTGCATCCAGGCATGTATGCTCCTGTTCAGCAGGTAAAATGCTATCTTGAAGGACAAGGTGGAAAAGGGGGACCCTTCAGATGCTAACATTGTGTTTCCTTTCTGGACATCAACAACAAACTTCAAATATTAGCAAAACATTGTGCAAACACACTGCTATTTGGAGTTAGAATTTATTCCTTCACCCTGCACCTTTGGATTAGTGGAAGTTGGTTCCTATCTGTCCCTTCCTTCCATATAGCTTTGCCAGGAATAAAAGGGAGTAACAGGTATCATTTAACCCATCTCAAATCCACGTTAGACTTGAGTTGCCACTAACCCAGTCACACTGGGTAACCAGTCAGGGCCTGGTGTTATTAATATCCTTGTTCCGTACAATACACATGACTTGTCATGATAGGTTTGTGGCTGTCAGACCCAGACACATGCCATGATAGAGGAAGAGGATGGGGTAGATGAAGTCCTCTGGGAAATGCTGGCAGGTCTCATGCTTGTCCAGAGTGTTTTGCTAAACTCTGCAAAGCAGAACAGTACCTGTCCTTTGTGACAAGCACCATCCAGCCCCCAAATCAGTCAGCAGTGCTAAAAACCAGACATAATTTGGAGCATCTTCTCTCTTTGGTACTTCTGGATCCCCACAGCTACTCCCTTGTTATTCCTTTTGTCTTTATGAAGGAAATCCTTGCCTACTAGTTGAAGTTTCTAACCTATCAAAGAGGTGAAGAGACCAACACCACATCCCAAACTGACAGGACTGAGAACACCTACCTGCCTTCCACATCAACTCCTGCAAATCCTGACTTCAAGGAGGAAGACCAGGTATGAGGAGGAGGGGTCTGGGAGAGGACATACTACACCCAGTAATGGGCTATGCAGTGGCCAAGGTCACCCTGGGTTCCAGGAGAGTGTGGGACTGGGAAGGTCAGTGGTGAGTGAAGGCCACCTTGCAGCTCAGGCATTCTCTCAGTGGCACTGTGCAGAATGTCACCTGTGAATCCAGCCCAGTGACAAGGAGCTGGGGTTGGATTTCTGTGCAGAACTGGCCATAATTCATGAAAAACTGCAACTGCAAACACCCCACAAGACCTCCAGCTCGCATTCTGTGCATCCCAGGGGCTGACAGCAGCTAACACTAATGCAGTGCTGTCATAAGGTAGGGGAGCCACTTCCACAGGGTGCTCAGAAATTCATCTCCAACTTGGACAGCAAAGGCAATAAGAATTACCCCTCACAGAATGCTGACAAGCACAGAATCCCAGCCTGGTTTGGGTTGGAAGGGATCTTAATCTCATCCAGTTCCAATGCCCTGCCACAGGCAGGGACACCTTCTGCTAGAGCAGGGTGCTCCAAGCCCCATCCAACCTGGCCATTGTAAATCCTGTAGCCTGTCCACATTAAACTGGGGAACACCACTAGGAATGCTCTCAGTCCAGGAATGTCGATGTGCTTAAAGCAAATGAGAAGTTTTCTCCTGTAACATCTTGAAAGAAAGAAACCATTTCCAAGATGTAAGAAAACAAATCCCTCTTCTCATTCCAGTACCTCCTCCAGGCACTGGTTATGTTCTGCAAAGCCTCCACTGGGGTAGTGCAACAGAGACAGTGACCATGGACTGACCTGCGGGGTAGGCGATGGGATGCTCTGGGGCAGGGGGTCCCCAACCTCGTGGAGCTGGTTCTGGGGTGCAGCCCAGTGTCCCGGGTCGGGGGGGAGCTCACTGCTGGGGGCTGCAGCTCATCCAGGACCTCAGTTCTAGCGCCAGGGGCTGTGTTAAATAGGAAACAGTTCAAAACACACATGCTGGGAAGCATCGTAAACGCTAGGCTATCATAACCATAACCAATAAACCCCACGGGAATTACAGCACAATTAAACTGTATTTAAGCTGCATTTAAAACCATCTACAGCTAACTGCTCTTTTGGTTTGGTTTTTGTTTGTTTATTTTAACCAGATTTCGCAGAAGTTTTGCATTTCACTCTCAAACAACTGCTTCCTGCAGATGGAGAACTCGCCCTTTGTTCTTACTCCACACTTGGTTTCTCATCAGCCATTGCTCCATCCACACAGAGGATATCCCAATGGCTGAGATCAGCAAAATACTGTATTTTCTTTAAACTTAGCTCTTCTTGTTTGCTCTAACTACATGTTACAGTTGAATTACACTGCCCAACTCTAGAGACAGCTCAGAAACAAGATAGGATTTGCTGGCTTTGGTGAAGGTTTGGGCAGGGGGGTGTTTTGTTTTCATTATAACAGAAAAACCTCTTCAGAGAAGTCCTTTAACTCACCAAAAAGCTCAAAACCAAACCCTAATCTTATTTTCACAAAGCTCCCAGGATGCTGTTTTGCAGTGAGGCAGAAGTTCAGCAGGGATTGCACGACTCAAGTTTCAGAACAAATCACACCACCGTGGTTCAATGAATCCCAGCCTGGTTTGGCTTGGACTTCAAAGTTCCAATCCCTGCCATGGGCAGGGACCCCTTCCACTGGAGCAGGGTGCTCCAAGCCCCTGTGTCCAACCTGGCCTTGAACACTGCCAGGGATGGGGCAGACACAGCTCCTCTGGGCACCCTGTGCCAGCGCCTCAGCACCCTCACAGGGAAGAGCTTCTGCCTAAGAGCTCAGCTCAGCATCCCCTGTTTGGGCAGGTTCAAGCCATTGCCCTTGGCCTGTCCCTGTGCTAACAGGTGAACAGATTTTGCCATTCCTATGGGTATGTTTTGGGGTTTGTTTTTAAATGGAATGCATCACTGAAGAGAAATTATGATTAAAACAAAGTACCAAAAGGCTTACCCGTGCAACCTCCTGTGCTGTGAGCAATGGTTTCAGCCTGTGTGCTCTTCCTGCCAACTCTGTTCCACTTCTTCACCAAAAACTTTAACCTTGGTAACAAAACAGATTTGGGCAATCATTAAAATTAAGTCAAAATACACTGAATTTTAATGTTAAACTTTGTGGGCACCAAAATAAGAATCCTTGCATGAACAGAGGAAACATTCTTCAGCTTTGGTCATTAGACTGAAGGATTATCCCATTTTATTCTGCAATGCTCCTCTACCTTTTGGAAGGGTTTGCTCATTGTGGCACTGCTCCTGCACTGTCTCTCGTTTCCAGAACTCTGTGGCAGCTCCTCCTGACTAGGAGAAGTAATTTGGAGATCACTGTTTTTACATCCTTTGATATTGCAATCATTACAGCATCCATGTGAAAGACAAGAGCTGAAAGACATTCTGTGACATCTCCTGAAAGTCTTAAACTTGGCAGTAATCATTTTTACTGGACAAGGAAATTGCACAGAAGTAACCCACTTACATTTCATAGAATCCCAGACTGGTTTGGCTTGGAAGGGACCTTAAAGCTCATCCAGATCCAAGACCCTCTGCCACAGGCAGGGACCCCTTCCACTGGAGCAGGGTGTTCCAAGCCCCTGTGTCCAACCTGGCCTTGAACACTGCCAGGGATGGGGCAGCCACAGCTTCTCTGGGCACCCTGTGCCAGCGCCTCAGCACCCTCACAGGGAAGAGCTTCTGCCTAAGAGCTCAGCTCAGTCTCCCCTGTTCTGGCAGGTTCAAGCCATTCCCCTTGGCCTGTCCCTACAGGCCCTTGTCCCAAGCCCCTCTCCAGGTTTCCTGCAGCCCCTTTGGGCACTGGAGCTGCTCTGAAGTCTCCCCTTCAGGAGCCTTCTCTCCCTCAGGCTGCCCCAGCCCAGCTCTCTCAGCCTGGCTCCAGAGCAGAGCTGCTCCAGCCCTCGCAGCATCTCCATGGCCTCCTCTGGACTCACTCCAGCAGCTCCATTTCCCTCTTGTGCTGCTGCCCCAGAGCTGGATCAGGGCTGCAGGAGGGTCTCCCCAGAGCACAGCAGAGGGGCAGCATCCCCTCCCTGAGCTGCTGCTCATGCTCTGGGGATGTAGCCCAGCACATGGGGGGTTTCTGGGCTCAAGCATGCACTGAAGCCAGGTCATGGGAAGCTTCTCATTGACCAACACCCCGAAGTCCATCTCCTCTGGGATGCTCTATCCCGTCTCTCCCAGCTTGTGTTTCACTTGGGATTGCCCCAGCTCCAGGGCATAACCTTGCATATGGCCTTGTTGAACTTCATGAGGTTCATGTAGTCCCACCTCTCCAGCCTGTCCAGGTCCCCCTGGATGGCATAAAGATGATAGCATTTAAAACTATTCTTTTCATTACACGGTCTCGAAACCCATTACAAGATGGCGTATTGTCCCAAGTACAGTTAATACAATCCATTTGATAGTGACAGAATATGATAGACTCAGACCAAATGAAATACAGGCTACCAGATTCAAGAGGGGAAAACCATCACTGATGAGATGATCACATTCTGAAACAAGACAGACTATTCAGTGAGTCCAAATAGATAAGGATCAGACCCGAAAGGAAAACGGTTTGTAATGGAGGTGCACTGACTCTCAACTACATTGCTGCTGGGTATCCCTTAGGATAGAAACAGATTTGTATCAGTCTATAGTTTAGTACACATCCAAGTTAGCACTGACTTTGCAATACCAGTTTAGCCAAAGTTATAGCTAAGAAGTCACAGAATCATGGAATGTTTTGGTTAGAAGGAACCTTAAAGAGATGTAGTTTCAGCCCCCTGCCACAGGCAGGGACCCAGATCACAAAAATGAGAATCATGCATGATACCTCTCCACCAGTTTGAACTTGTTTTAGAGGTAGCTTTTGCTTAATATTAATCTAGGATAAGCCATAGGAACTCTCCTTTTTTAGAATTCCCAGGAAAACATCACGTAAGAGAGACCGTGTTTTGCCTTTACCTTGATATGGCAATGATTGCCCTGGCTGCACATCTGAACTTGGTAAAAGGACGGGAACGTGATCCAGAAAGCTGCAGGTCTGCAGGCGAGGGGTAGATTCCCATCCGTGCTATTAGGGAGAGGGTTGCTTGTTCACAGTCCTGAAAACCACCGAGAAGCAGCAAGAGGTATTTCTTCTGATAAACCAAAGCCTTTCTAAAGCTCTCTGCTCTGAGGTACTTCCTGTATAATCTCTGCAACTGGAGAAGAAGCAAAAACAGGAAACAAAAATAAATCCAATCTGTTGAGATTTGCCTACGGAAAGCTCAGAAAAGGAAGTAGCTTTTTCCAGCAGTGTCTCCCACACCATGGGTATCTACAACCTATGTGGCTTTATCAAAATACAGAAGGATAATTTATAATTATGAAGCGTGGAAGCAGGGCAAGTTTCTCTCTACTCTGCTCTCGTGAGACCTCACCTGGAGCAGTGTGTGCAGTTGTGGTGTCCTCAACATAAAAAGGACACGGAGCTGTNAAGCAACCGTATCCTGGGCTGCATCCAAAGAAGCGTGACCAGCAGATCGAAGGAGGTGATCCTGCCCCTCTACTCTGCTCTCGTGAGACCTCACCTGGAGCATTGTGTGCAGTTGTGGTGTCCTCAACATAAAAAGGACACGGAGCTGTTGGAACAAGTCCAGAGGAGACCCCAGGGATGCTCAGGGGACTGGAGCATCTCCCATACGAAGACAGGGTGGGAAAGTTGGGGCTGTTCAGCCTGGGGAAGAGAAGGCTGCGTGGAGACCTCAGAGCAGCCTTCCAGTATCTGAAGGGGGCCTGTAGGGATGCTGGGGAGGGACTCTTCATTAGGGACTGTAGTGACAGGACAAGGGGTAATGGGTTCAAACTTAAACAGGAGAGGTTTAGACTGGATCTAAGGAAGAAATTCTTTGCTGTTAGGGTGGTGAGGCACTGGACTGGGTTGACCAGGGAGGTTGTGAGCGCTCCATCCCTGGCAGTGTTCAGGGCCAGGTTGGATGAAGCCTTGGGTGCCATGGTTTAGTGTGCTCATGGCAGAGGGGTTGAAACTGGATAATCTTATGCTCCTTTCCAACCCAAAGCATTCTATGATTCTATGAGTCTCAATGTAATTCTGAGCAAGAATTTGTGTCACAGCCACCATGACTCAGCCAGTTTTGATGCAATGCCATGGTACGACACTCCTGCAGTGGACACCACATGTAGAGGCTTGTACCAAGTCTAATGAGTTTGTGTATATCTGTGTAGCCTTGGCTAGGCTAGAAAGTTTTGGCCTGGTTACAGCTTGGTGTGCAAACCACCAACCACAACCAAGCTGTCTTCACATGGAACGCTGATATCATGGGCACAAGGGCAGCAGGAAGGATTCTGTATGTACCTAAGAAGCCCCCACGTTTGGAGTGCCAGACTGCCTTAGCTCTCCTGAAGGTTTCGAAGCAACACTGTCATACCTTAAACTCTAAACCAATTTAACTCTAACTAAAAACTTAACATTTGCTTTAAATATTAACCAGAAAACACACTGGGATAAGTGCCTGTCAGGCTTGATGATGATCAAATGTGTCAAAGGAATAAGATTGGTGAGGGCAGATTAAAAATAATGGATGTTGGATATTTTCATGCTCGGACAAGAAGCCTGAATCCCCTCTCCTTTAAGAGTAGCAACTGCTTCCACAGACTTTGGTTACTTTGAGTCCACATTCCTGTCTAACACCAAGGAAGTTACACAGGAACTTCTCTGATGGGGTATACAGGGGAATGTGTTCCTAATTTAATATGTGGTGTATAAAACTGTTCATCTATAAAAGGCACCTTTTAAGATAGCAACTGAAGCCTACAGCAAGTAAGTGACACCTAAATGCCATAATTTGACAGATGTATCTCCAGAAACCTGAGCTGTCCATTTCCTGGCTCCTCTGCAACAGGAAGTTTTACTATCGTCTTTATTAAAAGAAATAAAATAGAATTACTAAATCACCTCTCCTACACGTGACAATAACGCCTTAGGCGATGCTTAAAACCCAGTACTATCAAAGACTGAACTCCCCAGAGGTTTTTATGATCCTGAGCTGGTAACAGTTCTCACACAGCAAAGCTGTACAACAGGCAAGATGGTGAGAGCAAACCATGTGGCAAAGGTTGCAATGACATGCCAAAGCCTGGGGCACTGCTTGCTCCCGGAGCTCCAGACAGCCCCTTTGCTGCCCATCATGAGAGTTTTACCTTAGGACTGGAGGTTTCTACCAGTGGTTTGTTTGCAGTTCCAGCACTGGCTTTAGCCAGTTCTGATTCAGCTTGTTTCAGAGCTTTCTGCAAAACATTCCTCTCTTGCTGCCAGGATTCTCTTTCCAGTTCTTGAACAGAGTTGGTATCACACGTAGATCTGATCTAAGAAAAGAAACCCAAAGGAAGTGAGCTGTGATGGGGTTTGCATATTACTCCCACAGCAAACCTCTCAAAGGGAGTAATAACCTAACTTGATGGACAAAAACCATGAAGATAACTAGGCTGAAAACCAGCAGTGGCATTCAGGCGTTAAGTGGTAGGATGGGCAGCTGCAGCACACAAACAGCCTGTCTTAAGAAGGATCAAAGCAATTGTTAATCAAGCTACCTCTTCTATGCAGATCTCTCTGAGTGGCTGTACAAGAATTCTACTCCCTTTAGTAGCAGTCTTCTCAACACTTGGAAACTGAGAGAGCTGAGCTTGTTCAGCCCAAAGAAGAGAAGGCTCCTTAAAGGGAGACCTCAGAGCAGCTCCTGTGCCTAAAGGGGCTGCAGGAAACCTGGAGAGGGGCTTGGGACAAGGGCCTGTAGGGACAGGCCAAGGGGAATGGCTTGAACCTGCCAGAACAGGGGAGACTGAGCTGAGCTCTTAGGCAGAAGCTCTTCCCTGTGAGGGTGCTCAGAGAAGCTGTGGCTGCCCCATCCCTGGCAGTGTTCGAGGCCAGGTTGGACACAGGGGCTTGGAGCACCCTGCTCCAGTGGAAGGGGTCCCTGCCTGTGGCAGGGATTGGAACTGGATGAGCTTTCAGGTCCCTTCCAACCCAAACCATTCCACAATTGTATGAAATGCTCTCCATTTCTCAGCATATTTAAAATGAGTTGAATGATGCTTCAAGAATCTAACGCTACCCTCAGTATCATTTTGAAATTAGGCATTGATTTCTGTTCAAGTTAAACCCTTGTCCTGTACTTATCACCTAATTCACAGATGTTCTATACAATTTCAGGTTTTTCCACTGAACCTATTTTATCCTGAAGGATGCATTTCCCTTTGTATGCTCTTCACCGGCTCTGCCATATCACACACTGAGATGAGACTGAAGAGCATTTTGAGAATAAGGGCAGAGATAACACACTTCAGATAGGTAAGTATTATTAACAATAGTTCAAACATGGTGAAAAACACATGTGTATCATACTTAAAGGGAGGAAAGCTGCTCTATATTGGCCTCCTCAGCAAGCATCCCAGTGAGGATTGTGGTCCCACCATCCTAGGGACCTACAGCCCTACAAAAGCTCAGTCTGAAGGTGGTAACATATGTGTAATATCTGAAGGAATTCCATGTGATTCATCCATGCAGTTGATTCTACTGCACCAGTTGGCTTTTGACTGACCAGTTGACTCCGTAGTCACCCTTTTGGCATTTGACACTTTCCCTGCCCCACATTATCACAACTCAAGGAAGTAATAGCAGTATATTCCTTTGGTCTCCAGAGCATGTAGCTCAGTATCTTAAAGGAAACAGAAGTTCAGGGAGGAAACTGAAGCAAAACGTGATTCTGGAAAAGAAATCAAAGAAGGGAGCAGAGAGAAGGGAACATTTGCGCCCACAGAAACAATGATACCACGATGGGTTTTGCTGTCTAAGCTATTGAAAGGCAGACATGTTTAGAGTGCTCCACTAAAAAGAAGTTGGAAAAATTGAGTCCCTTGATTTTAGTGTGGCCATAGTCCCTAGAGGAGCCAATTGCAAAGCATGGTCCAACGAGAGAAGGGACTTCTATCCTGCATGGCATTCCTGGGCTTAATGTGATGAGAGCCTGGAAAACCTACATGTTGTGGAAAGCATTTGGAACAGAGTTGGTAATGCAGAGGACTTAATGATATCAGAGGGAAAACAAACAACCCAAACTAGTTTTCTTTACCAGTAGAGTAATAACTTAGAGGGAGCTGAGCCAGAAAAACAGCTCAGCTCTGGAGGGAGTTCTGCTAAGTCCAATTTAAACAGAGCCATAAGGTTGTCTCATTCCCCCTCCCACAGGCTCTCTGAGCATTTTGTCCACAGCAGAGCTCTAAAGCTTTGTGAGAGGAAGGCTTAACCAAAATAACTCCATGGACACTCCCCAGGGAAGAGGTCACATCCCTCTCCTCAAGGCTGGAGATGATCCATTTGGCAACCACCTAAATGGCTGCACAGGTGACATAAGGGAAGTATTTATTGTGTTTTGTAAGCACTTAAGACACAGGCAGAGCTTGCACCCTGCCAAAGGTGGTGCAAGCAACACATATATCTTGTGTTACAGAGTACGTGACAACCACACGAGTTACAAAAGCCTCTTCCTGTACCAGAGACAGTCAGAACCATTTCCCAAAGGTGAGATTTCTGGGGATCTGCTATCCTGCAGGTGCAGGAATAGAGAGAGGCAGAACCAAACATGAGCCCTAAATCCCCAAATTTTGGCTGAAATGTGGTTGAAGATCTCTATTATGAGGGGAAGACATAAATAATAGGACAAAGTTATCTGGTGAACAAGCTGGAATCTAAAATACTTAAGTTCTTATAATGTATTTCATATCAGTAGACCAGGACTCAGTCTTTGACAGCCCCTAGACTTGCACGAGGCATTTGCAATACTGCAGACATCAGTCAGAACAGCCCTCCTGAGATGACAAACCTCTCCTGGGCTTCCTGATAACACGTTGACAGTTCACTGGATGCATCCAGAAGCAGTGGCCACACATCCCAGGGATTGATACCCTTGGATATTTTACTGTGTATCCGGGAAGAAAAACACCATTAGAAGCAGACTCTGCAGCATAACAAAAAAGCAGGAGGCTGATACTGAAATATGTCCATATAGTGACAATGTGAGGACATCTTTTTTCCCACCCCCAAGGCAAAAGCTGGTTTTACTGAAAAAGAAAGGGAAGGAAGTCAATCAATCAACTGACATGTATGCTGCAATCCAAAGAATACAGAACAGCTCACTGATGATCAACATATAGCTGCTGTTTTCCTTACCTGAGATGCAGGAGGAGACAATAGATCTGATTTTAGTTCCTTTAATGTCTGCAGTAAAGAGGCTACAGCTTCATCACTTGATACAGGCCAATCATTGATTGTTCTGTCAAAGAGAAACACTGTTTCAGTATCAGGGTGATCTGTAGTAATGTGAAAGTACATTTGATTCCTCCTCCTCACTGGATGCCCTTGAAGTTTTGAGGCTCTATTGATGCACTCTTCATCACACAAACTACTATGAATGTACACAGAAATGAGCAAGTCTTGTTGAGTTTGAAGAGTAGCATTTCTAATTACTGCTGCACAGGATTTGTTCACAAGTCTGCACTTTACACCAGTCTGAAATCCCATCATGCACATTCAGGCTGCAGCAAAACGCCACCAGTCTCTTCCTCTGCTGCCAAAGAAATAATGAATTAAATGCTACTTGGCCATTCATTCCTGACCCTTTGTTTTTCCCTGCCATGCTCAATGGAGTTTCCCATTCTACCCACGCAGATGTGTGATGAGCCTGCTGCTTTGATTGCTCTCTGATCACACTGCTGCAGCTGCCAAACCACCAACCAGCTCTTCCCAGCAGGGAGTCAGGTGTTATGCAAGGTCGTTTCAAAGATCTAGTTCAGACACAGGCACACAAGATTTTAAGGGGAATGGCTGCAGTGGATGGCAATAACCAGTCTGCTACCACCACAAAAGCATGGTCTCACACAAGGCTGAGTCTTGGAAGCAGAGACACTGCTCGCTCCCTTCAGCACTGGGCTCCCAGCCATGACCCACACAAGTTCATCAGCAAAGTGGAAAGAAAATGACTATTTTATGAACTACTCACTTATCCACTGTTTTATCTATGAACTCGTTCAGGTGCACAGCTACAGAAAGCAACTGCTGCCTTATCTTCTCTAGCTGTTGCTGCTGCTGTTGCAAATGTGGTTTCTCAGTTTCCTTTGCCATGGCCTGTTTCACGTTTCGATCTTTCTTTGAGGTACATGACAGTTCTTGCTGATGGCTGAGTGGCAGGAGATTGCCTTCTTCTAATATTGCCACTGTTCCCTGCAGTTCCTTAATTCTTTGTTCATCCCTCTGGTGTTGCTGTTCCAAGTTCTGCTGTTAGGACAGAATAAGAAGTAGGCAATTGCATCATATACATACATACACATGCATATATATATATATATATACTGTATATGAGTGGGGTTTGGTTTTGTTTTGATATACACACACACAGACTGTAAGTAAAAGCATCCCACCTAACTATCTGGACCCAGCATATCCATCCCAGTGTTCTTTAACTCATAGACCACTCTTAGGAGAAGGGCCACCAGGAAGCCATTCAATGACTCTGGAATGGGTATTTTCTCCATCCATTTGCAGACGTGGAGACTGAGAAGTCTCCAGAGAGCCTGCAAAGCCTCTCTCCTTCCCTAATGAAAGCCAAGGAGTTGAGAAACAAGAAGGGCAAAATCCAGACTGCTGCAAACCATAATTAAGAGCCGAGCTCAAAATAAGGGTAATGACATGAAACCTAATTCAGTTCCATTCTGTGTTTAAGCCATGTCCTTCTTCATCTGTTAACAACTGTCAATTCCCAGCATAGGCTAAGATGTAAAGATCAGCTTCTGTCAACAGCAAACCCAGACAGAACCCTTTGAAAACAGCTGTATTTGAGCTCTTTTCCTGCGTTTCTCATCTAATGTGTATTTCAGAAAGCTTTGTTTCAAGGGAAGGAAACATTTCCATTAAACACCACCCCCAGGGTTAAATCCCAATTTGTAGCTATCTCAGTGTAAGGCAAAGCTTGCAGAGCTTTCTCACCAGTCTCTCTTGATCTCTCTGCCAGTTCTGCTTCTCTACCTCTGTGCGTTGCTGCTGTCTCCTCTCTCTGTCTCTCTCCTCTTTCTTGTTTTTATCTTGCTCTTTCATGGCCTTGTACAGCAACTGCAGTTGTTCCCAGTCAGCTTTCAGCTTTGCCTCCCTCTCCTTCTGGGCCTCTAAGGACCGGATTACCTCTTGCTTTTGAGCCTGGAGAGATTCCAGCATAGCTCGTAACTTGTCATTGACTTCTCTCTCCTTCTGGGTTTCTTCACAGCACATCTGTACCTCAGCCTCCAGCTGCCTTTTGGAACGAATGGCCTTCTGGTGCATCTTCTCAATAATAGCAGCTAGCTCCATGCTTCGGGACCTTTCTTCTTCCAGCTGGGTTTGGAGCTCTCGAACAAAGGCTTGCTCCAGCAGCGACTCCCTGTACTGACAAGAAGCACCTTCTTTCACTCTGGCGCTCAACTGCTCTGTCAAAACACGTTCATGATTCAAGGAGTTCAGGAGCTCCAAAGAGCGGGTTTTCTCAGCATCCAGATTCTTCTGGAGCTCCAACAGCTCGGCCTGTTCCTGGGCCAGCAAAGCTTCACAGCGGGAGTGCTCAATCTGCAGTTCCTTGCGGAGATTATCACTGACTGTTTGTTCATGCTCCAAGGAAACAGCCAGCTGGCTCTTCTGCATCAACTGCAGCTCCAAGGCGGCCTGCAGCTCCTGTTCAAAGGGGGAAGCACAGACAGTGTGGGGCTGGCTGGCATTTGGCGATTTCCAGCCTCCTGTTTCATCCAGGAAGACTGAACTTAGGTAGTTCAGGCATAAAAACCTCAATTAATTTAAAATGGCAAGTTTAAGTTTCTAATTACAAGTGCCAGAAGCATGGGGAGACCTTAGAGAGCATCTCCAGTGCTTAAAGGGGCTGCAGGAAACCTGGAGAGGGGCTTGGGACAAGGGCTTGTAGGGACAGGCCAAGGGCAATGGCTTGAACCTGCCAGAACAGGGGAGACTGAGCTGAGCTCTAAGGCAGAAGCTGTTCCCTGTGAGGGTGCTGAGGCGCTGGCACAGGGTGCCCAGGGAAGCTGTGGCTGCCCCATCCCTGGCAGTGCTCAAGGCCAGGTTGGACACAGGGGCTTGGAGCGCCCTGCTCCAGTGGAAGGGGTCCCTACCTGTGGCAGGGGGTGGGACCTTGATGAGCTTTAAGGTCCCTTCCTACCTAAACCGGGCTGGGATTCCGTGACAACAAGTAACAAAATGTGTAGTGTTAAAATATCTTCTTCAATTAGCACGACCTTGAATTAGTGAGGAATCACTCAATCCCCTTAAGTTACACCTGAAGCAGAAATAACTGAAGCTGATTTAAAAAGGCTGAAAAACTAAGCAGCAAGAGGAGCTGTAAAACCTCTGGATTTTACAGCCCATCTGCTTAAAGCACACAGTACAGAGAGATAAAAGTAATTCATCCCTAGATCCATTTTGGGATCAGCCTTTCTTCAGAAGGAAAAGCAGTGACAAAGGGGCAGTCCCAGGGTGCTTGCAGACAGTCAGAGCTGACCTGTCCTCTCATCTGGTAGAAAGCCAGGTCAGATGCTAAGTGGCATCAGCTTTTTGTAAGCGTGCTATAAGGGATGATTTGGGCATACAAGAGTGCAGAGACGTGAACTGGGAATCCGTTGCACAGCTATACCTAGGGCAATGCACTTTCTCTTTGCCTTGACTAATATGGGCCCTGCCTCCCCTGCATAAGCTTCCCTTTTAAAAGCAGCAGGATGTTAGTGCCATGTCCTACCACATAAGTAGTAACAAAAATCCCAACAAGACCCACCCACAAACCTTAACACCTATGGGAAAGGTGATGTGAGAGGCCAGACTACAAGGAATGGAGTCAGAATTGTGTTTCCTCACCTAAGGCATTTGTCGCGGTTTAAACCCAGCCATGCATCTCATTCACTCACTCAACCCCCCCTTTCTTGCCCTCCCCTGCTTCCAGAGGGATGGGGAGGAGAATCAAAAGAATGCAACTCCCACAGGTTGAGATAAGAACAGTTTAGTAACTAAGGTATAACACAAATCACTGCTGCTACCACCAATAATAACAATGATAAAGGAAATAACAAGGGAAAAGAATACAGCATCTCACCAACCACCAATAGATAACTCACAATACCCCAACCCAACCAAGTGCTGACCAACCAACTCCTCCAACCACCCCAAGAGCACTAGCCCTTCCGGTTAACTCCCAGTTACATCCCGGGCATGACATGCTGTGGTATGGAATACCTCTTTGGCTAGCTTGGGTCAGGTGTCCTGTCCCTGCTTCCTCCCGGCCTCCCCTCCTCCCTGGCAGAGCATGAGGCTCACAAAGTCCTTGGTCAGAACAAAACATTCGAGCAGTAACTAAAAACCTCTCCGTTATCAGTTTTGTTCCCAAGTTGAGTCAAAACACAGCTGCACCAGCTACTAAGGAGGAGAAAAATTGACTGCTATTACTGAACCCAGGACATTATCCACCCCTTATTCCATACCACAGCACGTCATGCCCAGGATGTAACTGGGAGTTACCCGGAAGGGCTAGTTCTCTTGGGGTGGTTGGAGGAGTTGGTTGGTCAGCACTCGGTTGGGTTGGGGTGTTGTGAGTTATCTGTCGGTGGTTGGTGAGATGCTGTATTCTTTTCCCTTGTTATTTCCCTTATCATTATTATTATTGGTGGTAGCAGCAGTGATTTGTGTTATACCTTAGTTACTGCAGTGTTCTTATCCCAACCTGTGGGAGTTGCATTCTTTTGATTCTCCTCTCCATCCCTCTGGAAGCAGGGGAGGGCAAGAAAGGGGGTTGAGTGAGTGAGAGAGCTGCGTGGCTGGGCTTAAACCACGACAGCATTGAACTAGGATTGCTTTGCAGTCAGGGATTGGTATTTAAGTTTAAAAAAAGGTTTATGTTAAAACTTCTTCCATTTCCAGTCACTGTAGGCCTCTTACAAGCACCAAGTCACTCTTATCACAGTATTAGAGAGAAAGCTCTTCACCTATTTTCTGTTCAGTTTAGAAGAACGGGAACAAAAAGACTTTGGTTAACCTCCAAAAATACATGTCCTATTGGAAAGGCTCCAGTTCCTCTCTGCCAAGCACATGTACCACTGGATGGTTTCCCTTATAATCTCAGTTGATCATACGCATCCTATCCCCATAGCACATTTGCTCTGCAATCAAGGGTGCAGTTACAGAGTTGGAGAATCTGGCTCTCTCTACGCAGCAAGGGGCAGTACTGGTGAAACATGAAAGCGTTAAGGCTCTGGAAATACTAAGAAGATACAAAGAGAGGGGGGGGAAAAAGGCATAACACTTCTGCTTTTTTCTGTACGTGCATGAAAATGTTAATTCTGTGAAAAGAAAATAAACCTATGTGTATTCACTAGAATGTTTTTGTTGTACAATAGTTACTAAACAAAAACCATCTGATGTGAGAAGACTGCAAAATAACCTGTCAGTTATGTTAGACAGTTAACTTCATGCACCAAGGGAGTGACCTGAGGCATTGAGATGCAGAGCATTACCTCCAAGGCCTTGGTCTTTTCATATTCTGTTTTCTTATGCTGAAGCTGCTGTTCCTCCAACAGATCTTGTAACTCACTTTGCTTCAGATGCTCAGCCTTCAAGTCTTCAAGTGCAGTTGTCAAAGCCTTTTCTTTTTTATCCACTTCAGACCTGCAAAGTTCAAAGCGTCACTTCTGTCTGTGTTCAGAACAGGACATCCTCTTCCAACGCCAGCAAGGTATTTTGGGTTACTTTTTGTGAGCTGGTGTACTGATTTGTTCTCTAAAGCCTCTGCTCTTTCTACAGAGAGCAGGTTTTCAAGTCACAGCTATTTAGCAGCTGAAAACATTTGCCTTCCTGCAAGCAAAGCTGGGATTTCACAGTTTAGTAACAATAAAGAGAAGCTACCTACACTGGAAGAGCAAAACTTGTCCTGTGAAAGAAAAACACTGGGGGTGTGCAAGGAGAGGAAGGATACACAAGATGACAGACAAACAGGAGTACCAACCAAAAGACTAAGCCAAAAGCTGCAGGAGTGGGGTGCATCAGGGATGCAGGCATCCAGGCCATTACTGAAGAAAAATTGACACAGCCATGAGAAGTGAGAGGTTCGTTTTGCTCCTCGTGTTCCCAAGCGCTACGCCAGTCATGGATCCTCATTGGATATATCTAGTATAGAAAGTTCTTTCAGACCTGCTGATGAGTAAAATAAGTGAATAGACTTCTCACCGTAACTGGTTCAATTCCCTCTGAAGCTCTTCCAGGGATTTCTGCAGCCTTTCATTCTCTTGCTTGCTTTCAGAAAGCTCTGATTTCAGGGCTGCTTTTTCTTGATTCAGCAGATCACACGTTTCAGAGGCTCTCTTCTGCTCCTCAGACAGGGTGCTGTGCAAGTCACTTACAATGGATTTTTCCTCCTGAAGCTTATATTCTAATAATTCAACTAGAATAAGGAAATGTTATTACAGAGAATGTGATATATTGTAAGTAACCTGTTGCTAATGGACTCTAACCCTCATTAAGCAAACACATCTTTTTACTGGCAAACATATATATATATATAAAAGAATTACTTTACTGTCCTTGTTTGTGTTTCTACATGTATACACTATTTAAGTGTCACCTTTCAGTTCTGTTGCTTTGAGTTATTGTAAAGCTTCTCTTTGCTTTTCACAGAGGTTTCTTAACCGCTAACATTAGAAAGAATCCCTTCATCTGCTAAAATCATAGCAACCTGAGTGCATTAGTGAAACTGAAGAATTGTACAGCATAAGAAGGACATGGAGGTGTTGGAGCAAGCCCAGAGGAGGCCACAAAGATGAGCAGGGGCTGGAGCAGCTCCCATATGAAGACAGGCTGAGAAAGTCAGGGCTATTCAGCCTGGAGAAGAGAAGGCTGCATGGAGACCTCAGAGAAGCTGAGACCTCAGGGCTATAAGGATGCTGGAGAGGGACTCTCTATCAGGGACTGTAACAATAGGACAATGGGTGATGGGTTCAAACTTAAACAGGGGAAGCTCAGGTTGGAGATAAGGAAGTTCTTTATTGTGAGAGTGCTGAGGCGCTGGCACAGGGTGCCCAGAGAAGCTGGGGCTGCCCCATCCCTGGCAGTGCTCAAGGCCAGGTTGGACACAGGGGCTTGGAACACCCTGCTCCAGTGGAAGGGGTCCCTGCCCGTGGCAGGGTACTGGAGCTAGATGAGCTTTAAGGTCCTTTCCAACCCAAACCACTCCATCATCTGCTTCTTTACAGAACAATCTTTTTTTGCCTTTCATCTTCCAGGCAAACGAAGGAAAGAGCTGTCATAGAAGACCAGGTAACAAGGCCTTGGGTGATGATTACCTTTCCTCCGAAGCTGATGTTCTCGCTTGCTCCCAATTTCTTCTGCATTGGTAAGGGTTTCCTGTAGCTGCTGTAGCTTCTCTTGGTTCTGAAGATGCGTCATACGTAGCTGTGCTCGGAGGTCCTGTATTTCAGAGAGCAAGCTGTTCCGGTCTGAGGAGAAAAGGTGCTCTACAACCATCTGCCTCTGTTCCTCCTGAAAACAAACCACATCCTATTAAATCCACAAGGTTATTATCATATTCCCTAAAAACATGAACCCTACAGATACCCTTGCAGTATAAGGCACTTCAAACGACTAAGTTCATGCTTCATATTAATGCAAAATGTCAACAGTGAGTATCAAAGAAAAACCCCACTTCACTAGCTTCCAAATAGAATATTAGATATTAATAATGACTGACATGTAATTATTAATACAGACTATTTGGTCATTACCTAAAACCTGATGCAAAAGTTCCCTGATTCAGAGTTAGCTTAATATCTCCTCTGTGCAAGAGAGGCCTGTGGAGCTCCAGAGCTCTAGATAGAATTTAGAAGCATAACACTTGAAGGGGTTTTCTTACCTGCTGTTTCATGATGTACTCCAGTTTTTCTACTAATGAACCATCCCCAGGATTGGAGAAGTGAGACTTCAAGTCAATTTGCAACACATTCCTCTCCTTCTCAAACACACTCTGTACTGCTTGCAGAAGTTCTCCTCTCCAGTCAGCAGCGATACCTGAATATTCCTGTTAAAAACAGGTACGTTTTAAATGGCATCTTTCTCAAAGCGTAACCTACTGTCTTTCCTCTCATTCCTGTGTAAGAGTATATCAACCTGTTCATTCAAGCAGACCAAAGGTGCTTAAAAAAGACTGTTCCAACCTCACAAAAAGTCCCTTGCTCCTCATACAACACACACACACTAACTACACAACAATGTGTATCTTTATAGGTGTAAAACACTGGTTACCTTCACAGAATCACAGAATGGTTGAGGTTGGAAGGGATCACTGAAGGTTACCTAGTTCTCTCTGCTCATGCAGCATCACCCAGAGCACATCACTCAGGCTTGTGTCCTGATTGCTCCTGAGTAGCTCCCAGGATGGAGACTCCACAATCTCCCTGGGCAACCCACTCCAATGCTCAGTCACCCTCAGAGTAAAGAAGTTCTTCCTCATGTTCCAGTTGAACAGCCTGTGTTTTAGTTTTATGCTCCATGTCCTATTGCCTGGCACCACCAAGAAGAGTCTGGCCCCATGCTCTGGACACCTTCCCTTCACATACTTATCATAGGATGGTTTGGGCTGGAAGTGACCTAAAGCTCATCCAGATCCAACACCCTCTGCCAGGGGAAGGGACCCCTTCCACTGGAGCAGGGTGCTCCAAGCCCGTGTCCAACCTGGCCTTCAACACTGCCAGGGATGGGGCAGCCCCAGCTTCTCTGGGCACCCTGTGCCAGTGCCTCAGCACCCTCACAGGGAACAGCTTCTGCCTAAGAGCTCAGCTCAGTCTCCCCTGTTCTGGCAGGTTCAAGCCATTCCCCTTGGCCTGTCCCTGCAGGCCCTTGTCCCAAGCCCCTCTCCAGGTTTCCTGTAGCCCCTTTAGGCACTGGAGCTGCTCTCAGGTCTCCCCTTCAGGCGCCTTCTCTTCTCCAGGCTGATCCAGCCCAGCTCTCTCAGCCTGGCTCCAGAGCAGAGCTGCTCCAGCCCTCACAGCATCTCTGTGGCCTCCTCTGGACTCACTCCAACAGCTCCACTTATACATCAATCAGGCACCCCTTGAGCCTTCTCTTCTCTGTGCTGAACAGGCCCAGCTCCTCCAGCCTTTCCTCATATCCTTACTTTAAAGGATATTTTTAGTGTCATACCTTGTTGTCTCCTCTATCTGCCACCTTGCCAAGGTAATCTTTCAGTGACTGTATAGCATCCAGCAGGGCTAAGCCCTCCTTCTGGCATCCCTCCATTGCTGCTCGGGTCTGATGGACATTTTTCAGCTCCCTCAAATCAAAGGGACATTCTGACAAAGCCAGGATCTTGCGGCTCTCCTCATACACCATCTTCAGCACAGTCTGAGAAGAGAAAAAGGCATAATGTTAGGAGAAGGGCATCAGCATCCTGGTAGTATAAGAGCAAGATGGGACAGCACTAGACAAGGAAAAGAAGGTTGCTGTCTGATATCTGTGATACGGATGTAAGCACGCAGGTCTGCTCTGCTACTTGGCACACTGAATAAACCAATACCCATACTCAAACACACATGCAGTGAGCCAAGTTACCAGAGAATATTTATCTCCCCACAACTAAGGACACTATTCAAGAGTACAGTGGCTACTGTACTGTTAAACACTATATTCACAACACTAAAGTACAAATGGGAGCCTCGGCCAGACTATCTTACTGCTGTGCACATCCACACGCTTATGTGCAATTAAGGCAAAGGATTGTGCTTTACCTCTGTTGTTTCTGAACTCTTTAGCTAACTTTCCTGGGAATAAATCAAATTCTAGCAAGTCTGAAGCCAGGTTACCAAACCCCAGTGATGCCAGAAAAATGAATTACATATTTAGACAACTTTGGCTTAATTTAGCAGCTTACGTACAAATAACATCTCCCAAAATAATCAGTCCACATAAGTTACCCAGTGGAAATTGTTTCCTCTGCCACTGTAAGGAAAACTAATCTCTTAAATAAATTCCCTGTTCCCAAACTATTACATCATGCACAGATGTTTCCTGGTCTCTTTTCAAGGAAGGGCATCGGAGATTTAAGTCCTTTTCTACACACATCTCATCTGAAATATCCCAGCCTGATGTGGAGCTGTTCCTCATTGCCACTCACTTTAACAGCAGCAACAACACGGAGTACTTTTTTTTTGAATCAAAGAATAGTCAGGGTTGGAAGGGACCTTAAGATCATCCAGTTCCAACCCCCCTGCCATAGGCAGGGACACCTCACACTAAACCATGGCACCCAAGGCTTCATCTGACCCTGAACACTGCCAGGGATGGAGCACTCACAACCTCCCTGGGCAACCCATTCCAGCGCCTCACCACCCTAACAGGAAAGAATTTCTTCCTTAGATCCAATCTAAACCTCTTTAACTCTTGATATTCTTTCTTTGCACTTTTTGAGTAAGTTCACCTTTGAACCAACTGGAGTTGCTTTCCTGTCACTTGAATCAAACAGTGATCACTTCAAGAACCAAAGCTAAAGGATGAAAACCTTAGTAAACATGAACAACAAGAAGCACAGCAAATTGTTCCAACTAAACATTCAGTAGTGGAATCTGCATTCAGATCTTACAGCCAGTAAAGATTAGATTGACAATCCACAGAAGAAACTGGTTCCTAAGATAGAATAAAATTCACCTCTTCTACGAAATCTATGAAACTATGCTCTTGAGAATTATTACTTTTCAGATACAGGGTCTAGATACAGAATGATTTGGGTTGGAAGGGGCCTTTAAAGATCATCTAGTCCAACCCCTGCCACATGGGGGTATCTTTCATCAGACCAGGTTGCTTAAAGCCTCATCCACACCTTCGCTAGGCAACCTGTTCCAGTGTCCTTTGAGGCATTTTCATAGGTGTTTCCCTGTTGCTCCTAATACGTCAGCTGCTCCTGGCTTTTCTTTGTTGCTCAAAACCCTACCCCTTTCTTTTGGTAAGTCTCATTTAAAGCTCTCCTTATAGGTTTGGCCAGCTTATTGGTGAAGACACTCTTGTCCTACTTGGTCAGGTGAATCCCATCTACTCCCACCAGACCTCTCCATGATCACAGAAATCAAAACCTTAAGTACAGGTTACACCAGCTACACAGCTAAGTATTTTCCTGTTTGTGTCCTCCATCCTGGACACCTTGCTCTGACTGGGAGAATAGAGGAGAATACCATCTGTGCTCCCAATCCTTTTAACATTCATGTGAGGGACATAGAGTCTCTTTTGATGGTTCCAAATTGCCTTGTTACAGTATTGTTATTGTATATAGTTATGGTATTACTGCTCCTACATGGAACAGTAGGAGCAGACGGTTATCTGCAGGGTTCGTTAGGCTTGGCAGTCTCTCAGTGATGCCACAAATTCAAGCTCCTGTAGGCAGCAAACACCTCTAGAGGAATTGTCTGGATGACAAATGTGGATGCTTCAGTGCCCCTCAGTAAGGAATCTTTGATCACTAATACTTTACAAGCTTATCTGGTAGCACTGCTTCTAATGCGAGTAGGTGGTTGCATCACCTTTGCATGGATGGATTCCTTCATCATGTCACTTACTCAACGTGCTTTTCATTCTTCAGTGCCAGAGCAACATGCCTGTTTCGAAGGGGTATTTCAGAAGATGAGGGAAGGTTCTTCCTTCTGCCTCAAGCCAAGATAAAGGTCCAGTCTCCTTCATCTTGAGTTACTTGTGTCAGCCAGTGTAAGTCTGAATTCAGACTTACCTTCCTCTTGCACAGCCTTGCTTCACTGCACAGATCTTCCTCCATTTTGCTGAATAAACTGAAAGAATCTGCCATATGTATGAGGAGGCAGCATTCACTTCCTAGGAATTGTATTTCTTCTGGTTTCTTTTCATTTAAGAGCTCCCTGTAGCCTGCTGTACTTACCCATATACTTCTCACCAGCCTCACAGACGACGCCATTTGGAGCACTGAATTTCTGCCCTTCACAAGCTGGGATTCCTCCAATGGCTGAGAGCTTGTTCAGCTACAGCATCAAATCAAAGAGGCCCAGGCATATACTTTAACTTGTCTTATCAAACTAGAGTAAGTAATTACTGCTCAGTCCTCTGTATATTTGTCATACTCCTTGAATTGACTTTGAAAGATTCCTCCACACCTTGTAGCGGTGTTCCCACAGCTCTCCATCATATCAGAATGACAAGAATAGGTAGGGGAGCATGATGTCAGCTAGCTATGCCTGCTTGGGAAACAGCTTTCTGCAAAGCCTCCAAGACAAAGCCATAAATCAGATCAATTAGTCCTTGTGCTGTCACGTTCTGGAACACCACTAGTGCTGTCCTAGCAATATCCTCAATTCTAGCGAGTACAAGCAAGACAAATGTCAGGAAATTTGTCACAAGAGAGATGAAATAATTACTCAAAACCCATCATCGGGTTGAATTTCAAACCATTACAGAACAGTTTCCAATGTAAAGGTCACGGCTAACTATTTGATACTAGCATTTCATTTCTGCTGTTTCAGTTTTAAGTTGCTTCTATTAACCACGTATTACCTTCAGCTGTGGTGAAAGGATTTCCTTTTCTCTCACTGATTCCATAAAATCTGGAAACATTCCACGGTACTGCAGATAAGCCATGAAACCAGCATCCAGGTGCTCTGATGTTTGTAGCTCCTGCTTTAGTTTAGCTGCTAAATTTGAGCTGGTATCTGAAGAAAGAGACAGCCCACCAAAAGCATTACAAAGATGAAAAGCACTTGAAACCAGCATAACCATTTGCAGAATAACCATGATTTCTTCTGCTACTTTGAATGCAGGGTCAGCTGAAGTTATTGGGTGAGAGCTCAACTAACTACAAGTAAAAAGGTTGTAAGTTGCCTTTAGCATCAGAGAAAGTATCATAATCAAGTCAGGTCTCACTAAAACCCCATGCCTCCTATTCAGTATGTGAAGTTGGAAAGGTTAAAGCAGACTTCCACTAGCACAAATACACAAGTCTCCCTAAACAAAGATCCAGCTGACAAAGGCATAGCATTCACATAAAAGACCTACAGTAAAAGAAAACGGGAGAGAGAGGAAATGTAACATCTTTATAATGAAGCTGAAGGTGAAAGGAATCTCCAAAGTTAAACTTACTGCTGCCATATCCATCACTCATCTCATCTACAGCAGATGCTCTCGATCCGACATCATCTTGTAAATCCGAAGGGGTTAAAGTTAGATTATCAGCTTCTCTCATCTGCTTGGAAAGAAATGTTTCAGATGAGTTTAGTTTTCAGAACCCAGCTGTAGAGTTTTCTGCATTTTATAACAGCTTTGTTACTAGTGCAGGGTTTAGCAAATGCCTGCATCTCTAGTGTTGGAGATGGCACATCCCGCAGTGAATGCGACACTGGAAGGCATTCCATCACATTTTTATCTCCCTTTCAATAGTCTGTTAAGAAAGGGACATGTATTTATCATTTATTGCCCTTCAAAAGCAAGGCACAACTATATACAACTGAAGATTCATTTTCTGAAGTACAGACTTTACCTTCCTGTGAAATGATATGGACCCAATATACAAAATACTGCCACTAAACAGAAAAACCTGTATTCTTCTATTTTGACTCAGTCTCTACTAACACTCAATGACAGTTGTGAGAGGAGAACTTTGATGGTAAAACAGGTACGGTGGAAGCAGAACACTTTTACATGCTTTAACTCCATTACTTACACATGAAGCATTATCACCAAATTTATCATTCACTTCCTGCTTGTGTCACTGCAAAACTACCTGGATTTTAAGAGTCTTTTGAGAGTAATGAGGGTAATACCCAGATTTTTACTGGCACCACATCAGCAGTGTGCAGACGCACAGGACACAAAGCCAGCTGTAAACAGCTCAATTTAAGGATTATCAGAAGCAGTGATAAATAGTGTTTTAATAGAGGCCAGAACCTTACACACCTCTCTTGCTATGTAAGGCTCTACTACTTGAGCCCATGGCTCAACAGTGATCTGAGGGAACTGAGCTGAGCAGCCTTGTTTAATTACAATTAAATCAGGCATGCAATAGCACTTACCAAGATCTTCTTCTCCATATCTTGGTCATCATCAACAGAGTAGGTACTTTCAGACAAAGCAGGAGATTTTCTATCCACTCCCACTGCTGCTTCATCACTGCTGTTTCCATACAGCAATCCAGAATTATCTTCCTGTATAGATGACCTGGTGTGCATCATCTCAAGATCAGTGCTTTCTACTTCCGAAAAGGGTGTCAGCACTGGTTGAACTTCCATGCTCATGTCTTGCTTTCTCATTACCTCCGGTGACCCCCATGAAGCCATTCCTGCACTGAAATCCTGGAAATCTGTCAAATTGACTTTGCCTATGTTCAAGTTGTGCTTTGGAGCATCAGGAGTTTGCTGGCTTTCCAGTATTTGCTGGCTATGCTTTTTCAAATCTTGCTTCTCTTCAGAGCTGTTGATCGCATCCAATTCCTGAATCAAGGTCTTTCCTTGTGATGGCTTTATTGGAGTGTTTGGATTTAGATTGTGAGTCTTCAAGTCAAACACAACTTCATCTTTATCCTATAATGAAATAACGCATTCATTGTGTATGAGAATTTAAATACTATTAAAACCTGAAACCCATTAACTGCAAAAGATCTTTTCTAATTTAGTCATTGTATCTATTATTAGATAAAAATTATCAGATGCTTTAGTATATTTTATATGCCAGCTAACCAGGCTTTTTAACAAGCATAGCATCAATAGCAGGGAAAAAAACCTCCACAACCGTACAATAAGCCAATGTCTTTCTGCAGAGCTGACTTTTGAATCAAGCAGGAAAGAAAGGGTATTATTCCTTAGCAGTGCAGACTATCTTCCTATGTTCAAACAGATGTCAAAAACTATTGCTTTACCAACTGGACAAACCTACCTAACTATCCTAAAGCTTAATTCCTGACCCAGGGCACCAGGAAAAAATGGTTAAGAAGCCTACAGATGATTCCTATGCCTGCCATTTCAATGCAGGAGAAACTGTTCACCATCTACTTCTAGTCACGGCAAGGAAGAAACGCATAGAATCACAGACTGGTTTGGGTTGGAGAAGACCTTAAGATTGGAACTAGATGATCTTAAGGTCCCTTCCAACCCTAACTATTCTATGATTCTATGATCACCTAGTTCCAATCCCCCTGCCACAGGCACCTCACACTAGACGACGTCACTCAAGGCCCTGTCCAACCTGGCCTTGAACACTTCCCTACTTGATGTGATCCTTTTCCAGTCTAAAAGCTTGGGTATCTGAGTGGGTACAGAACCTTCCCATCCTCTTTCCTGTAGTGTGAGGCATACTGACCAGGCCAAAGCTAGACTTTCACCTTCAAACTGCAGAGACATCCCTGCCTGCCTTCCTACAAGGACTCTCATTCCAAACTCGCCTACCTCCTGCCCTGCAGTGTGGCTACCTGCCCTAGCATGGTCTCTTCAACAGGCTGTTTCTCACACTTCTTTTCCTCACTCCTCACTGACTGTGCAGCATTCTACCCATGATTTCCTAAATATGTTTTTGCAGCAGTGCCACACATGTGGCTGATGGGCTCAGCTATGGCCTGTGGTGGAACCAGCTCTGCCCAGCATCGAGCAAGCCTGGCCTTTTCTCAGGGAGGCCACCCTGCAGCTCTCACACTGCCGACACCCAACACATACTTTAGGATCCATGCCCCAGTCTATACCCAGCTCAGAAAAACTGACTGGATTAGGTTTCCATGTATGCTTGCCCTGTTCTTAGCTCTTCCAGGTATCTACCTCTAGCCACTGCTGGAGAAACTATGAACAGACCCTTCAACTGAGCCACTTCTATGCCACACTATTCATCTTTGCCCTTTCTTACAGCACTGAAAATGATAAACTAAAGGGCTTTATGTTTTAAAAACGATAATACTATTAAAACCAAATCACATACCTGTTTATCAGTGATGGAAGCCAGTGCGGCAAGGGGCTGATCAACATTTGCCTCTAGTTCTTCCAATTCCTCCGTTCCTCTTTTCAGGGCTATGCCTTTTCTTTCTCTCTTGCAGAGGGTCTTGGGAAGGAGAGTCTTCTCTTGATCATGTTGCTCCCTTGGCTTGTACGACTCCAACTGTGAAATCAGCTCACCTCTTTCCAGTTGTAAGGCTTCAAGCTCCTTCACATACACCTTGATTTGATCTTTCAGTTTTGCAGTGCTACCTTGCAGCTCACTGATTTCTCTCTGATAAACTATTTCTTTCTGGTTCAGTGCTTGCACCTGGGAATCAAGTCTAGAAACTTCTAATTGAAGACTATAAACATCTTGAGCCTGACTTGCATCTCTCTTTTCCAGCTCGGTTTGAAGCTCTGCTGCCTTTTCTGTTAAGTATTGCAACTCGGTTGTGTCAGCTTCTCGTTCTTCTGCCATTCTCTTTATCTGCCTATTTTTCTCTACAATATCTGCTTCCCTTTCTCTCACAATATCTTCAAGTTCTTGAAGGCGAGAAGAAGTCACCCTGGCTTCAGCCTCTCTCTGGGAAAAATGGCTTTGGAAAAGGCTGTGCTCTTCCTGAAGCGCACTGTACTGCGTTCTCAGAGTGGTCAGCTCTGCAACATGCTGCTCTGATGACTCCCGGAATTCCTGGCATTTTCTCTCCAGAATTTCCACTTCCAGTTTGAACTGTGATTCCTTCTCTTCCAGTTGGTGCTGCAGAGCTTCTCTAGCAGCTGAGATAAGCTCTGCCTCCTCCTGAAGTTCTCTCACTTTAGACAGCAGCAATAGGTTTCTTCTGTTTGGATCAATATCATCCTGCCAGTCCAATAGTCCCTTCTCCAGCTCATTCTGAAGGTTTTCCACTGGTTTTCCCAAGGCAAGTTGATAGAGATCATCTTGGCTGTCACTAACTTCATGACATACTGGTCCAAGCTGTGCCAGCTCTTTTTGAAGCTTCTCAATGACTCCATGGAGTTGCTCTACCTCTTCTTCTTTGTCTTTATGCAGCCTTTCCTGGTCACTGCGAAGGTGCTCGACAAGTGATCTGAGCTCTTCAATTTCACCTTTTTGACCTTCCACAACCTGAGCAAAAGGATAAAGTCTGAATATTACTGTATGTAGGCAGAATGACTACACACATAGACTTAAAATGACATTTTCCTCCTGAATCACATTAAGTGATTCAGTAAGGCATTAAGTCAGACATTTAACAGCAGGAAGAATCACACACTTCAGCTGGTAGCTACTCAGAACAGATTTCATTTACAGCAAGATTCCTTCTTCCCCCCAAAAATCAAGCAATGAACATAGAGTAAGTACTTTGACTTTATCCTCCAGAGTATTCTCTAGCTCATGCTGCAGCCTCCTCATTTGTTCATTCAAGTGATCAATCTCTTGATTCTTCTCTTCAAGTAGTGCTTGTGGGAATGACAAAGTTGAGGACTCACTAATGCCCAGATCCTGATTTTGTTTCCCATGAAGTTTTGTTAGATCCTCCTGATCAGAAGAACACAACAATCTCATTAGAAAGGACTTACTTCCTCTGCCAACCTAACAGCAGAACTAATGGCTTTACTTAAACAATCTCTTCCTTACTATAAGGTTGAAGAACTCAAGGACAAAACTACAGCTACTTTGGTTCGATTTGTACTGCTGGATTAGATTGCCACAGTATTCCTCAACTGCTAAGGTGAGAGGAACTCTCATTGCCAGACTGACAACCACCCAATTTTCTAACTTGTCAGGGCCAGAAAAATGCCAAGTGTTTTTAATTACATCAAATGACTGTAGAAGATAATGCCATAAGCATGAATCTAGAGCACTGGGGGGGTGTTCTACAATATCCAACATTAGCCTCGTAACAGTAATGCACTATTCCCTTGACAAGAGAAGCAAACAAAGTACCTGTTTATAACACCACAAGATGAAGGTCACAGCACTCAAGAAAGCAGGCTCTGAAGTTTGAGCTGATGGACACTACAGCTGAGGAAACCTACCTTCAAGAGTGCATTCTCTGACTGAAGCTGGCTGATGCTGGAAGTGCTAAGCTTTTCTTGCATCTCTAACTGCAAGCTCAGCTGCAATATCTCCTCGTTTTTTCTGATCAAATTCTCTTTATATTGTTCTAGTTGGTCTAACAAGCTTGCAATCTGAAAGAAAGAAGAAAAAGCATAGTTATTTCAATGATGTCCTGATCCAAGCAGAAAAAACTTCATTCATCACCTTGTTTACTGAGAACAAGTCTCTTCAGCAAATTCTAAGATTTAAACTCTTTCTAATCAATGTGCATGAACAGAACACTTGAGACATAAAAAGAAGGTGAGACGCTGATGTTCCAGCTCCTCAGCTGCAAAATCAAAGTGCTGCAAAGGTGGGTTTCCATTTCCTTTTGAAAAAACCTAACTGCTCATAAGAGATTTGTTACTCTGTGTTCTGAACAATCAAAGCTTGACTGATGTAAGTTAACATAGCAGGAGACATGTTAGCATTTGATGTCTAATGTAATCATAAGCAGTTAACATAATCACCATTCTCCTCCTTCTAGAGGATAGAAATTAATACTGTAGTGCTAATCCCAATAACACAGCAATCAAAACAGTTCTGAGCATTGACTCCTTTAACCTGTAAAAGGAGTCAGAAACTACACATTTCACTCCTTGCAGCTATTTAAAAGCTATTTGGAAACACTGTGATCTTGCCACCCACAGGTTTCATCATCTCTTGCCTTCATGGGTAAGAGTGCTATTCCTTTGAGAATGGAAAAGGCTTAGTGGCTCTTGAAGTCAGACTTCATAAAAGACATAGAACTTCCACTCATAAGAAACTAGTTCTTATTACGTTACTGCCCTTGAAACAATGGTATACAAATAAGTAGAGGATGAGCCATGTTTTTGTTCTTTGCACATTCTAAACTGGACTGTGCACACACACAGACTGTACACAAACAGTGTATTACAGATGCAATAATAATTACAAAACATCACAAACACAGTGGTGAGTGTAAGCATCCCTGTATGTAAATCCAATAGAATGGGACCAGCTACACTGTGTTTCAGCTTAGAACAAGAACATGACTAACTTCTTCTGGCTCACAAAACAGAGGAGGTCAGATGGCACTATTATGAGCAATTGCTCCTTCTGTTCATTAAAGGAATTATCACTTAGTCTAAAGTCAACCCAAATTTATCGACCTTCTCTTCCATCTCACGTTTGAAGGGCCAGGAAAATCAGTTTACAATAAATATTCATCAATCAGTCTCAAAGTTGATGTGAATTGTCACAAGACAGTTTCCAGCAGGAAGACAAATGGATGGGGAATGATAAAATAGAACAATGCAAAAAGAAGGAAGGTTAGTTCAGGCCAAAGGAGAATGGAGAATACTGTGTAAGAGGCACACTGACTATAACATCAGTCACTGGGTTTCTGAATGGCTCAAATATCCAAATACAAGCTTGCACAGACTCTTACTTCTCTCTCTTTCGACTGAAGTGCTTCTTGCTCTGCTTCTAACTGCTCCTTCAGCACTGGAGCAGCACTGCTGTCTGCTGGCACTCTGTGCCTCGCTTCATCCAATTTGGACTGGAGGGCAGAGATCTGAATCAGGTTATTGTACTGCTGCTGTTGCAATGCCTCCTTATCCTGCAAAATACATTTTTTGTTGCATGCTAGAGTTACTTGTTGTCAATATACATACCCACCTAAGAGAACAAGCCTGCCAAAATACTTAATCATCCCTGAGAACCCCAGTATAAGAAGTACCTAATTCCAATGGCCTATAAAGAAACAGGTATTCAAAACAACGGAACATTTTTGGCTCACTCACATGAAACACAGGGAATTAAACCAGCCCCTCAGGTGTCCTGCTGCCATACATGAAAGGATCCACGTAACATCAAAACCCAAGCAACAACAGAGCCTTTGTTTTATATCAAGCAAAAGTAAGACATTACCCACACCATCTTGCTCACCCACAAAACCCCTCCAGTAGCCATGTGCCAATCCACATTCCTGAAGAACCGGGCTGTCCTACCTCAGATTTTCCCACATTTACTGAACAGCAGAGCTGCAGGCATGCCATAGCTCTGGACAAGAGTTACGATTCCTCTGGCATTCCCCAGCTCCTACGTTCTGAGCTTGCTGTGGTGATCCAATAAGAACAAATGGCAACCCAGCCAAAAGTCAGAGCTTATGAACCCTCATTGGTCTTCTGGAGGCCCAAACAGATGTAGTCAAGCATGGCATCTTCTTCCACCAATACCAGAATCCATAGGACAGCAGATTCCCATAATGAATAATGCTTTCAAGACCTCAAGCAAAAGGATGAGAAATCTTCCCACCACAACCCTGACTCAGGGTTGGTGACCTCATAGCAGCCTTCCAGCATCTGAAGGAGGCCTACAGAGATACTGGAGAGGGACCCTTCATCAGGGACTACTGAGATAGGACAAGGAGTGATGGGTTCAAACTGAAACAGGGCAAGTTCAGGTTGGAGATAAGGCAGAAGCTCTTCCCTGTGAAGCTGTGGCTGCCCCATCCCTGGCAGTGTTCAAGGCCAGGTTGGACACAAGGGCTTAGAGCACCCTGCTCTAGTGGAAGGGGTACCTGCCCATGGCAGGGGTTGGAACTGGATGAGCTTTAAGGTCCTTTCCAACCCAAGCCATTCTATGTATATATCAATTTAAACAACTGAAACAAATTGGAGCAGAAAATGAGAAAGACCTGCTCCATGCGCATATGAGCAGGACAAAGGTATCTGCTAGCTGAGAGTTTAGTTGTTATTCTTCACCAAGCTACCATTCTGTATTCAAAGTTACTCTTTCCAGATGTATTTCTTACTGGCACTAGCCTGGATATGACTGTTTCCCTCTACCATTTAACTGCTATTCCCCCTGTTGCAGTTTGTGCTCGTATCTTTTTATCCTTATGCTATGCACCTCAAGTCCGCCTCCTTTATAACCTCACATTATGTAGTTGTGACCAACAATAAGATCTCTGCAAAGCTAAACAAACCCTGCTCTTCCAGCCTCCCTTCAACACTCATTTCCTCAAGCCCTCTGACCATTTTGATGTTCCTTTGCTAGACTTGCTCCAGTATGCCAATGTCCTTCATGCCCATGGCAGTATAAACCCAGGCACTTTTCCACATACAATCTCAAGTGCTAAATACATGGGAATAATAGTACCTAATAAACTGCAACTGACCAGTCTGACATTAGCTGAAGCTAAAGCATCAAAGAATAACTGTTCAATGCCTTAAATTAAAATAATGGAAGCAAATATTTACAGAATTAGCAATTAAACTTTTCTATTGCGTTTGGATCATGCCAATCTGACAGCTTCAGACTCAACACCAGCAGTACTCAACCAATGAAAGCTGCTGGGAGGGCATGGAAACATTTAGGTAAGGCAGAAAAGGTTACTTAGGTATTTGGTACAAGACGAATACTTTTGCTAAATGAAATGTTATTCTTAACTCTAAGCTATGATTAAATCTTCAGTAGTAAGAAAGCACAAAACTTAGAGTATGGCAAGCAGATCTGGCTGCAAAGACATAGCAAGAAGAAATATCAATTAAAATAGGATTTTAAATACAGCTACTTACAGAAACCCCACAATGTTTCATATTCACTAACACTATCTCCTTGCGAACTGCCAGAGAAGCAATAGAGCAACTCTAATCTATGCAAACAGGACAACTATCAGAAAGCAGTCTCTATAGTAAGAAGGCTTATAGTTCTATATAATATAGTAAATATCTATATAATATAGTAAAACCAAGACACGATTAAAACTGCGGCTATGATACCTGCCATGGACACAACAGTTTAACTCACCACTAACAGTCTCAGGGAGTGTCAAACACCACTGTAACACACTGATAACCCCACATTGTGTGCAGTTGTAGTGTCCTCAACATAAAAAGGACACGGAGCTGTTGGAACAAGTCCAGAGGAGGCCACAAGGATGATGAGGGGACTGGAGCGTCTTCCATACAAAGACAGGCTGGGAGAGTTGGGGCTGTTCAGCCTGGGGAAGAGAAGGCTGCGTGGAGACCTCACAGCAGCCTTCCAGTATCTGAAGGGGGCCTATAGGGATGGTGGGGAGGGACTCTTCATTAGGGACTGTAGTGACAGGACAAGGGGTAACAGGTTCAAACTTAAGCAGGAGAGGTTTAGATTGGATCTAAGGAAGAAATTCTTTGCTGTGAGGGTGGTGAGGCACTGGAATGGGTTGCCCAGGGAGGTTGTGAGTGCTCCATCCCTGGCAGTGTTCAGGGCCAGGTTGGATGAAGCCTCGGGTGCCATGGTTTAGTGTGAGGTGTCCCTGCCCATGGCAGAGGGGTTGGAACTGGATGATCTTAAGGTCCTTTCCAACCCTGACTATTCTATGACTCTATGAAGGCCCTGTCCCCATAACGCCACTCCCATTTCAATTAGCTTTTTAAAATTACTTGTTTCAATTCCGTCTCCACTTTCTTCATTTTCTGCAGTTGTTGCTCCAAGCAGTGTACAGTCTTTGAGGCTTCGCTACCGCTGTGCTTCAGCTCTCCAATCTGTGCCACCAGTTTTTCTATCTCTTTATCACGAGCTGTGATTTCTTGGTGTTTTTGCTCCTTTTCTAATAGCAGCTTATTGTAGTCATCCATTTTCTGTTTTATTTCTGCTTGCAAAGATTCTACCTACACAGAAATCACATTACACAGCCATTCAGTTAATATAAGAAGCTTCCAATTGGACAAGAGCAATTTCATGGCAGAGTGGGGTAGAGCTCTACTATGGACTAAAGTAGTGGTAATCCCAGAAGAAAGTAAAACTAAACGTGGATGGAAAGGATGAAAAAGTAACTTTCTGAACTCTTATTTTCCAAATCCAGGAGCTCTTAAATACACATTTGAGTATTCTCTAATATTGGCAGTGTTCTTGCAAAGTACTCAAGGCCCAGTGGTTACCAAAAGGGGCCTTGTGGTTTGGGAGTGGGTTTTGATTGGGTTTTGTTTAAGATGAATCCCAAGATTACATGAATTACTACTAATAGCATTAGGTGCATTATGTAACCACACACCCATCTTTCATCACGTCATGGAATTCCAATTTAAAGGAAAATTCCAAGAATTGAAAGCTAAATATGCACTGTAACATACTCAATTCCTGCACACCAGAAACATTCACTGTAGTCAATGCAGAACAGGCACTTTTCTTTCCCCCAAATCACTTAAGCATGAAGAGGGTATCAATTTTGAGATCCAATTATGCACAGAGCTTCAGGAAAATGGTCACTCATTCATCCAAGTCATCAATGGGAAGGCAAGGCTAGGAGCTCAGCTAGCAAGCAGGAGAGAACCAAGTGTGAGAGACTACATTGGAGGTGATAAAAGTCATCAAGCACGTTGAAAGCAAGCTCAGATAGGAAAGCAATGGGAAACCTAAAGGAGAAATAATTTGGTCAATACCAAGGAACAAGGAAAATGAGATTTTACTAACTAAAAAATGCTTTGCTCATCACTAAGTGTCTGAATTTCTGCAAAGTCCACTTTAAATATCATAAAGTGGAAATTCTTTGCATTAATATAGAATTTCACGTCTTCTAGTATTTTACAGCTATTACTAAAGAAGAACAACACCCTGCAGCAAAACAGAACAACAGAGTTAATTTGCTCAAATTAATAAGCATGGAGAGCATCACGGACTAGTTAAGAATACTAAAAGTATTGCTTTTCTAATACCAAGGTGCAGGTTCATAAACTGTACATAAATTAATAGCTGAAAATGAAATTAAGTAGTATGTACACTGAAGTTTTGTTAAGAGCAGGGCCATAAAGAAGAGCTGAAGACTAAGGCACAGTGGATCACTGAAATTCCATTATCCTTGTTTCACAATCTGAACCTCAACGTCTCCTTTCATGCCAAAAAGCTCTTTTACAGTAAGTAACTGCCTGTAATACACCTGAGCAATAGGACAGGAGAATGAAGCACTTGGGTACAGGAAATTGAACTGAAAGCAGTTCCTCATTCCCTGCAAGAATTCTGCCACCTTAAAACATGTATCCTTATCTCCAAATCAAACTAAAGCCTCGACACGTCAAGAACAGGGGGAAAAAGCCAAAGCAGATCTAAAGTAATAGAAGAGACTAAAAGAAAAAGGAAAGAGAAGTTAAAGAGATGTTCATGCTGTTTTCCATACCTGCAGCATCAATTCATCGTTCTGTATAATGTTCATTTATGTGAAAAAAAACCCAAAACAACAACAAAAAAAGCAAAAGTTAATCCTTGAAATCAAACACAAACACATAAAAAAAAAAAAGGACTCGTTTATAAACTGAAACAGGACAAGACATGCAGAGAAAGAACATCTCTTCTTACAACTGTTACAGGTGGAACAACTGAACAGATTTAGAAGCCAGAAGTCATCCCTCACGTGTGCTCTGTAGAGTCAAGTGTCTATATTGTGTTCTCATTTAATTGAAACCAGACTTACAGGCTGTGAAACGTTACTCTGATGCATATACAACACTTCTTTCCATCTTCAGAAGAAATAATGTAAGTATACTCTCACTGCATAAATGGAGCCCAGTCAAACCTGCTCTCTGGGTGACAACAGACAAAAACCATCTCTCAAGCTGGTACCCAAAGACAAACACAGGTTTTGGTATTTAATGGTCATAAACAAGCTCCTTTTGCCCCTGAGTGTGATTTCACTCACCCTGCACTCTCTGGGTTTTCCTGAAGTCTGTGGTTTTGCTGACAGTTTTAACCGTTCTTCCAGTTTCTGAATTTCCTGCTGAAAATCATCACGTTCATGTTCCCTTTCTATAGCTTGCTCCTGTAAAGCCAGGCAGAGAGAACGAAAATCTTTCAATAGGAACTTTGCATCGCATCAAAATAGCGAGTACAAGAAAAATGTGGGGGTTGGTTTTGTGCTGAAGAAACTGCTCACTTAAAAGTTAACACCTTTTAGCAGTCTTGAAAGCACCCCTAAAGTTACAGAGAAAGAAATCAAAAGGACAGCAAACCTTTTGCCTCCTGTGTACATTCAAATTACAATTAGAGAGTAATAAAAAGGAAAGAAAATTATCCTGTAATACTACAGAAAGGGGATTTTAAAAGGACCTTTACATGACTACAATACCAAGGTCTTCATTTCAAGCAAAATGGAAAGTATCCTGTTTTAGGGACAATCTTCCCAGCCTCAGTCACAAGCTAGAAGGAGTATTTATCACCTCCAAAGCCATGGAAGGGTGGCTGCAAGCTTGCTTACATCCATGAATTGTCGCTGGCTTTTAAGCTGTTTCTCAAGCACTTGAATTTGCTGTTTTAATTCAGCAACCTCCAATAACTGAGTAGCCAGGTCCTGATTACTATGCAGTTGTTCTTCCAGTTCCACCTCCAGCACTTTCATTTGAGAGCGTAAGTTGGAATGGTCCTTTTCTGCCTGACACTGAAGATCTAATTTCTCCTTGGCTAAAAATTCGACTTCCTTCAGTAGACCTGAACAGGGACACAAAAATCACAACGTTATCAGTGCAGGGTACAAACATCAAACTGAGCTGAAGATGAGATTAAATTCAGCATCAAAACCAAAGCAAAAATCTCCTGAGATGTAAGAGATGTAAAAGGAAGTCTGATACCTGACTGACCATTGTGTCTCTGAAAGGCATCTCCAATAAGATTACTGTACGTTATACTGAAGGAGCACATGGGCATCTGCTCTCAATCCCAAAGTGAATCCCATCTGGAGATATTCTGGGCACATAGAAAGCTTTCACCTTCACAGCTGAAGACCTCACAGTTCCAGAGAGTCCCATCTCACCTTACCAGGTGCTTGCCCTCTCAGCCGCAGTCCCACACTCTTCCTGCCCCATAGGCTCTTTCCAAACCAATTCCTCAATCCTTCATTTCATTCCATATGTCCTCCATCCCTAGTTTTAAGCTCCACACCCCACTGTCAGCCGCCTAGTCTCTCAAACTCATCCTTTACCATTCTATCCTAAATCCTCGCCACTGCTTTTATTCCATCCTACTTAAAGTCTCTTCCTAATCAAGCCATCCACTAAGGAACTCTCAATTCCCCCAAACTGCAGTGCAGAGATCCTCCTTAGCTCTCCAACATCCAGAGACAGGTCAGCCTCTCAATTACTCCTCTGCCCCATGCAATGCTGGATACTGCTCCTGCTGTCTGCACTGTTGAGCTAGCACCCAGCCCACCTTTTCAGTGCCCAGCCCTCCCCTGATGCTAACTGCTATGAGAAAACAAAGTCAATCTTGTTCTCTGAACCTGAGTGGGGATTAAAACCCAAAGAAAAGTCACGCTTACAGAAACTTAGCCCAGTGCCAAGGGAAGAAAACTCCTGGGAAAAAGATAGCACTTATTTGCCCTACACAGACTGCAGAAGAAATACCACAAATTGGAAAACATCCATAGCGCAAGGTTATTTAAGTTATTAAGAACTAATTCATAGCCACAAACTGCATATCCGATCAGCTGGATGTACTGAATCCACTGTTTAGGAGACCCAAACTGAAACCCTATTGTGACTGCACTTCAAACAAAACTATTTCAATGTGATTATCGCTAAGTAACCTGAACATGGAAATAGAAGTCTGCCTATTTAGTATTTAAAGCAGGGTCCTGCAAGAGCTCTTTACTTTACTTTCAGGTGTTCCATTATTCATCTTAAGTGTTTTCAACTATAGAGAACGAGGTAAGTCTATGATTCCAATAAGGTCATCCAGCCCAGCTCCCAGAATGGGACAATTCCCTTTTCCAAGGATGACCACCTCAATCCACAAGACTTCTGACTGAACATCAATGAAGCTGTTGTCCAAACCTTCAAAACCCTAAGTGATTCCACAGCCTCCTCACATCTTCTTTAGTGCTTCACCATTCACAGGCATTTAATGAATTTATAGAGACTTTAAAATAAGCCAAGAAACACGAACATTTCAATGTGCATGCTTGAGAGGAGAAGCATCACAAGCTTAGAATGATGCAACAGCATTTTCATTAAACATTGAGGAACATGTCCATGGGGCAAGGATAACAACAGAATGCATAGGGACTGGGAAGACTGTCTCTGGAAATTAAAGAGACTGGAAGAAGAGGAAAAAGTAGATTCTGTTTGGGGGCAAAAATATAGACTAAATGTTTACTATTTTATATATAAATATACACTAAATATAGACTAATAGCTCTGGGGCCCCCAGCACTGCAGGGACATGGAGCTGTTGGAGCAAGGCCAGAGGAGGCCATGGAGAAGTTGCAAGGGCTGGAGCAGCTCTGCTCTGGAGCCAGGCTGAGAGAGCTGGGCTGGGGCAGCCTGGGGGAGAGAAGGCTCCTGAAGGGGAGACCTCAGAGCAGCTCCAGTGCCTAAAGGGGCTGCAGGAAACCTGGAGAGAAAGGGGCTCAGGACAAGGGCCTGCAGGGACAGGCCAAGGGGAATGGCTTGAACCTGCCGGAACAGGGGAGACTGAGCTGAGCTCTTAGGCAGAAGCTCTTCCCTGTGAGGGTGCTGAGGTGCTGGCACCTCCTCAGACAGAAATGCACCTTAATGGAACACAAGTCATTAGCTAACAGATTTTATGTGAAATTGAAAATGTCAAAGGGAAAGCAGGTACCACATTTTGGGAGTCCCAGGAAGCGCAATCTGTTTGGGTTTTGGTTTTAAGCACATGTTCCCCAAGTGCATCAATATAGTTTCAAGCCATATGAACGATCAGATCACAGACTGGTTTCTTTGCAAGGACAAACCTGCTATCTTATGAATGCTAATTCAGATCATGCAATGCCACTTGGGTAATACCCCGGCACACTCCTCCCCACTCCCAAGACCACCATTAGCAAATGCCAAGCTCCAGCCAAAGTGCATTTGATTAGCAAGGCCATTCTATCCACATTAGTACTACACATCAGGAAAGGGAGGAGGTGTCAGCTTTTCAAGGTGTAGGACATGTCAGTCAACTCCAAACAAGATGATTTTCATCATGTTATGCACATTCTATCAAGCAACTCCAAACCAGAGGAAGAGTACTACTGATGGCTGGGGTGGGAGCTAGGTTAGCTCTGACACCTCTACCAGCTAAGGTTAGATGTTCCCTCTCTTTGAGCACATAGCAGCACATTTCAGGACAATGAGGTGCTTACCAAAACTAAGTTAAATAAACATATGTTTGAGGGAGATCTGAATGGGACAGAAGGAATAAAGACACAGTAATGGGTAAGAGCCCTGTGCAGCCTTCTAATTCTAATGGGAATTTCCCTACAACACCAGTTTTTATTCACCTAAGGGATGTGTTTTACTCAGGTTGCATCCTTTGAGGGAAAAGTCTAGAACCAAGAGAATACATCTAAGAATATATACATGCATGTGTGTGAATAAAATTCATCTTCTATTTTGAGTAGATGACAAAAGACAATCTTGACAGCAATGAATTTGTCAGACCTAAATGTTTGCTGCTCAGGAGTTCATTTTGCACATGTGAGATCAGGAGGGGAAAAAAAAAAGAGATCAAAAAATGTCTCTCAATTTGGCACCTACAAATTTTACTTCAGCATCAGACCTCCAACATCTCCATAAAACTTCATATATGTGGAAGGAGGCTACAAGGATGCAGGAGAGGGGCCCTTCATCAGTGACTGTAGTGACAGGACAAGAGGTGATGGGTTCAGACTGAAACAGGGCAAGTTCAGGCTGCAGATAAGGCAGAAGCTCTTCCCTGTGAGGGTGCTGAGGCGCTGGCACAGGGTGCCCAGAGAAGCTGGGGCTGCCCCATCCCTGGCAGTGTTGAAGGCCAGGTTGGACACAGGGGCTTGGAGCACCCTGCTCCAGTGGAAGGGGTCCCTGCCCGTGGCAGGGGTTGGAGCTGGGTGAGCTTTAAGGTCCCTTCCAACACAAACCATTCTATCATCCTTCTTGCTTGTGTTCAGTTTCACTGTTGCTCCCCTACCTGAGCCTTCCTTCCCATTCTTCTCCCCTTTTTCCTGATCTACCTCCCCATTCAATTCCATTTCTCTAGTCTCCCTCAGGCTTCCTTCAATTCTCGCAGTCTTTTTGAGCTCACTCTTTTACATCACCCCAAATACTTTTCTTTTGCCCCCCAATCATTCTGACAGCTCACTACGTAGCATTGGAAGGTCCCAGCAAATTAGAACCCACTCCATCCCCTCGAAAGAAAGATGAAGCCGGTAAACATGAAGATAAAAGTACAATGCATTTTAAGCCTAATGGCAGCAAAACTGGGTAATTTTTTCCCCTTTAAATACTGGTCAGCTGAATATTCTTAGCTTCAGTTGTTTTCAGACATATCACAGAAGTCACAACTTCCTTTTTGCCAAGATATTCATAATCTCAGTAATTTGTCGGGGCTATTCATGAAGTACTATTCCTCTTTGTTAAAATCAAAGCTAGCAATTCATTCACTTAGGTGTTACAGCAACCCAAACCAGAGAAACCCCACACTCATTACAAACCTGAACCTTCTTTTTGTGCTACATTAGCAATAGGTGTTCCTAGAAATCAAAACAGACAGACACACACAAGAAAAGAACAGGACACTGATTCATTCCAGCTCCTAAATCACTAGAAAACCATATGCAAACAGATAGCTCCTACCTCTTATTCAGCAAATATGCACTTCACCTTTATTATGACACAAAGCTCCTGATGACATATGTTGATCCATGTCTAGAATTAGAGTAGAGCTACTATAGAAATGTGTTTTCACTATAACCATGCAAGTGGGTTGCAATATTCTTTGACTTTTTAGTTCCTTCCAGGGGCTTCCACGCAGGATTCAGTCCAGCAGGACTCACTGGCACGGACTTACAGACTGTAATCTGTCATACATTTCCATGAGACACAGATGTACTTGTGTTCAACACCACCATGGAATGATTTGGCATTTCCCATGGGATGTATTACTCAATGCCATAACCACTGTTGTAAAGCAAGCACAACATGCATTTTGTTTCAGTTACAGCCCCTGAATCTGCTTCTGCTCAACTGCCCTTTTCTCGAGGAAGAGGGCTCGTTCTTGACCTCTTCCTCTGCTTACTGGGACAAATGAGAGCAGGATCTGTAAGCCAGAGCAATCAGCACAAGACCACTTATTCCATTTTCTCTTAAGATAATAGTAGGATATTATTCAGATGCCATACGAGAGATCAAAGATGGGCACAACTTTTAACACTAATATATATTCTCTACTGAGAGAATATTCTTGGCCTGTAGCAATAGGACAAGGGCTGATGGTCTTAAACTAAAGAGGGCACAATCAGCCTAGCTATAAGGATGAAATTCTTTACACTGAGAGTGCTGAAACACTGGCACTGCTTGCCCAGGGAAGTGGTAGATGCCCCATCCCTGAAAACATTCAAGGTCAGGCTGGATGGGGCTTGGAGCAACCTGGTCTAATTGGTGGTGACAGGGTTGGCATGAATGTCCTCTGAGGAGTGGCTGAGCACTCTGGGTTTGTCTAGTTTGGAGATAAGGAAGCTGAGGGGTGACTTTATTGCTCTCTGCAGCTTCCTGAGGGAGGGACATGGAGAGGGAAGTGCTGATCTCTTTTCCCTGTTATCCAGTGATAGGATGCATGGGAACAGTTCAAGGCTGCACCAGGGGAAGTTTAAACTGGACAGAAAGAAGCATTTCTTTACTGAGAGGGCATTCAAACACTGGAACAGCATTTCCAGAAAGGTGGTCAATGCCCCAAAAGCCTGTCAGTGTTTAAGAGGCATTTGGACATGTCTTTGATAACACGCTGTCACTTCAGGGATGACCAAGAGTTGTCAAGATGATTGTTACAGGTCCCTTCCAACTGAAAATATACTACTCCATTTCAGCTGAAGTGCAGGTGGGTTGGACCAGAAGACCTTTAAAGGTTCCTCCCAACCCAAACCCTTCTGTGATTCTATGTACAACACAAGTATTTCAATTGCACTACGTTTGAAAGGTCAAGTGCAAAGCCAAAAGGAAGAACACTGAAGGATGTCTGCCCATGACAGCAGGGCAATGGTGGAGTCAGGAGTTGGAAGAGTAGGTGAAAAGCAGCAAAGTTAAGAGAAGAAGAGAAGATGAGGTGGGGGAGAGGCAAGAGGCAGATGAGTTGCAGAGAAAAGATACAGCAGGACTGAAAGTCAGGCAGGAGTCTACAACAGGGGCTCCTGAGGAGTGGACAGATTAACTGCAACATACAGGTTGTGTGCAGTCAAACGCAGAAATGGAAAGGCAGTGATAAAATATCTGGTGGAAGGCAATACAGAGCAATTCACTTCTAGATGTATTAGAATGACATTGAGGCTGCAAATTCAAGAAGTCAAAACTACAGGATGCTATTCAAATGGTTCAGAAATTCATTAAGAACCAGCATAACCTAGTCTTGAGTTCCTGCACAGTGCAAGCCACCTAACATCCCTGGATCTTCTTCCACAAACCAGAAACACATCTTACATGTAAGCCTGCTATGTTACTCTGAGATTCTTCAGGGGGTTTATTCAATCACTGCTGTCACTGTTCAAATGTATGCTCTTTCATTTGCAGTGTGAATTACCACAGCACCGACTTCCACTCATGGAGTGTTATAAGACTCTATGGAGTATGTTGAAAAGTTGCCCTCTATCCTACTTCACTTCCCTACACAAGTTTCCTGTAGTTTACTTGCATCATATAATGTATCTGTGGGTCTGAGGGAGTCAGGAAGTGAGAGAATGAATTCTGCAGATTGCTTAGATACATCTACTTGCATGAGTTTGAGTTGGTATTTCAGTGTCTGGCTATGGCTTGCAGTGAGCCAACTTTGTTTAAGGGCGGTTTAAGGGTGACCTCAAAGTTTAAATACTTGCTTCACCGTATCCTCTCCAGCAACACTATCTCATCCAGCTTTTTCAATCTATATACTTCCTCCTTTAAAACCCTATGCACACTTTGAACTTGATCAGTAAAATCTTCCCACAGTCACCCTTACTGAAGTTTTGACCAGACAAGGCTGGGGAGGAGGGGAAAAGCTTATGCATGAAACTGGATACACATCATCACCACAATTTGTTCATAATTCAAATAACCTCCCAGGAGGATGTTATTTCTCCTGTCATTATTAAGCTATCACCTTAGGTGTGGAAGCAGTCAAAAGCCTTGAATCTCCAACTCCTTTCTTTGTAGTGTCAAATACCCAGCATTTCAATTACCAACTAGATGTTAATTATCTGTTGCAACTAACTACCTGTAGGTAATACCTCTCATTTTCTCACTTTCCATTTCTAACTATGCATAAGACTATAGCATCACTCTTCACTTACAGTACTATCATCTTAGAAGCAAAACATCAGTTGCTTTACTTTTTCCCTGCCAACCTCTGTACCAGACTGAGTTGCTCACTAGGGTCATCAAACCAAGGACTGATACGTTACAGAAACACATGGCAGCTTGCCCTGACTGGTGATATAAAACACCCACTCCTCACCAAGGATTGCTTGCTCCTGGGTTAGCTCCTGGAAGCGTTCACACATATTCTCCAGCTCCACAATAAGGCGACGTTCAGATTCCTCTTTCAGATTCAAGGCCTCTTCCAAGGCAGCTTTTTCTGCAACATAGCCTTCGATAATGCCTAAAATCCCAAGTAGGAATGCAAATAAAGCAATGGACAAACTCATCTGTTGGAACAAAGCAGCTTGAAAACACGAGTAACATTTTTTCGCCAACAATGGAAGGTAAGATAGAAAGGAAATAGTACAAGATGACCTGGATTTAACTGCAGTGAGGCTTTTTGCACGATCTTAAGGAATAACAGGTATCAGTTAATGTAATTAATGAGGCTGCCATAGCACAAAATGTCTCCGAACATGTAGAATGTATATGGGGATCGTTAAGCCTGGATGGCCTGGGACCACCTCAGAGCCTAGGACAGTCTGACACATCTTCTGATGCGGGCTGAGCTTTGTAGAAACGGATTCTCCAGGAAGATCAAATATTAGATTCAGAGCCCAAGAGATCCAGGAATTATTCACAGAAAGGAAGGAAACAGGATTTTGGGAAGACTAAAGCCTAAAGGGGTATGAGTGAGAAGAGGACTGGAAAGCAAATGCCATGATTAAGAAGAGAAGCTCAACTTGGGGGACACAAAAAACCTTAAAGATTCTCCTACATAAAAGCAAAGACCTCAAGTCATCATCTTCACAAGGAGGGGATTAGACTGATATGTACAGTCTGTGGTAGCATCAAGATCAACAGCCTCAGCCTTTTTGTCTCTCTTACAGAATCTCTTCATGGTTTGTGCTACTATCAAACATTGCTCTAGTTTATGCAAACCCTTCCAAGGACAGACACGTAGACTGATTTACACTGGGAGTGTGTCTTGTCAATAATCCAAGCTCCCATATCCAGACATGCAGGGATGCAAACTGCTGTTTTAAAAATGATGGTATGTTTCACGTGCAGTGAGTGGTGTAAGAATGGGACTAAGCTCTATCACACTTGCCCCAGGGAAAGGCATAAGGGAATTAAGTAGATTTGCAAGAGAAGACCCAAGCTTCAAGTAACACAGCAATCTGAAATGCAGAAAACAGATTAAAAGGCTGGACTTGATCTGAAAGGTCTTTTCCAACCCAGTTGATTCTATGATTCTAAACAGGCAAATCAACAGCAGAAGTCGCAAAAAGCATATCCTATATCTTTGGAGGCATGAGCTATAAGTAAATGACAGTGAAACCTCCTTCCGTTGGTTTCATTTTCTTACCCTCTGCTTTATGAAGCTCTAACGCCAGCTGATTCTTGGCCTCACTCTCCTCGCCGAGGCACTCCAGGAGCTCCTTGTGCTGACTGACCACTTGGGCCGTTTCCTGGTTCTGGCGGCTGAATTCTTCTTCAAACTGCGCTTGGTTTTCATGCATTTTCTCCAGCTACAAATAAATCATTGCCCCTGACATCAGGCCCTGAATGTACACACCACCATCGGGTAATACTGACTAATAGGCATTTAAACATAAACCTTGGTTTTGTAATGACATTTATGTGTTAAGGTCCAGGTTTTCAAGTTTCAATTCAGTCCTAAATTGACTTGGCCCAAAACCCCTGGACACTTTGGTGACTCCTTGTACTCACATACCTCTACTTTTACCACAAATCATAGAGTCATAGAATAGTTAGGGTTGGAAAGGACCTTAAGATCATCCAGTTCCAAACCCCCTGCCATAAGCAAGGACACCTCACACTAAATCACGGCACCCAAGGCTTCATCCAACCTGGCCTTGAACACTGCCAGGGATGGGGCACTCACAACCTCCCCGGGCAACCCATTCCAGTGCCTCTCCACCCTCACAGGAAAAAATTTCTTCCTTAGATCCAATCTAAACCTCTCCTGCTTAAGTTTGCGCCTTTGACCCCTTGTCCTGTCACTACAGTCCCTAATGAAGAGTCCCTCCCCAGCACCCCTGTAGGCCCCCTGCAGATACTGGAAGGCTGCTGTGAGGTCTCCATGCAGCCTTCTCTTCCCCAGGCTGAACAGCCCCAACTCTCTCAGCCTGTCTTCGTATCTTCCCTATGGACATAAGTTTCTTTACTGTGCATGAAAAGAGACATCTTTTAGTTGGCTAAACTGTTCAACATTTCCTGAACCACTTGAAATTCAAAGCAGCCCCTCATATTCTTCAAGAGATTCAGGCATGTCTCATAGAAAGTGAAGTCCATACATCATCAGGTTTCCAAGGTATGGATGGCATCAGTTCCCAGAGACAATGCATCTCACATTCCTATTACCATTAGGGACTGTAGTGACAGGACAAGGGGTAACAGGTTCAAACGTAAACAGGAGACGTTTAGATTGGATCTAAGAATAAATTCTTTGCTGTGAGGGTGCTGAGGCACTGGAATGGGTTGCCCAGGGAGGTTGTGAGTGCTCCATCCCTGGCAGTGTTCAAGGCCAGGCTGGACAGAGCCTTTGGGTGCCATGGCTTAGTGTGAGGTATCCCTGCCCATGGCAGGGGGGCTGGAACTGGATGATCTTAAGGTCCTTTCCAACCCTAACTATTCTGTGATTTTATGTACAATGTCTCAAGTTCAACTAGGGCAGCCCTGCTCCCACTTAGTTTGCATTTAGTTTATCCTGGTGGAGAGCAGTTGGAGATAACAGGATTTCACAAATGTGAGCACACTATGCTTGAATGCAGCTGGTGAGGTGACCTAAAATCTACATGTGCCACGGCTTGGGCAAGAGCTTTAACCACAAGTTAGTGCCATACTAGTGGAACTAGCACCAATATCTAAAAGTACAAGTTGAATCACCTCATTCTAGGAGGGACTTTTTAAGATGGTGAATATGCATCTCACATAGATGCTTATCTCTAGGTTGCACAAAATACCTGACAATGAAGTTCAGATATATTCCTTCCCTTCACGTTTCTTCTTAAATTAGGGGCTTCCTTACCAACACAGTAATTGCTGTTGCACTACATTCAGTACTCTAAATGCATACAGTGCTCTGGCATCAACCTCAGATTTACAATTCCTCTTTCCAAAGCTGAATGCCTAGACACTGCAAAACAAAGGGTGGAAATACTCAAATCCTTTCACAAGAGCCAGTCCAGTTCCTTTTAGCAAAGCATATGATTACAAGGATCATAGAATCATAGAAAGGATGTCTGCTTGCTGCATATTTCCTAATCATTTTCACATGGCACTGAGCTTTCCTAAACCTACTTAGCAATGTTGAAGAAGTATTGAAGTGAAGTGCAATGAAACCCCCTCAAAACCATTTAACTCTTGGTCTCCTGAAGTCACCAAACCTATCTAGTTTAAATCTACTTAAGCAACCGACTTACAGCCTTCCTTAGGATCTGCTAGAAGAGAAAAAGAAGTTGTTGAAGTCTCATTTGTAAGTAAAGAGCAAAACCTTCATTGTAAGAAGCAGAGGATGTACACCGTTCCCTATATTGATAACTTGTCATGTACTCAGACAAACTCTGTTTCTTTTCAGTAGCCAATCCTACAGATCGAGCATTCACATTTGTGGTGTAATGATACATCTATATAGATTCAAAAGTTTTACTTGTTTAGTCGATTCTGTAACCAGTTCCAGAAGCCTCTCCACTGCAGTGTGCAACCGGCGGCAAGTGTTCAGTATCATCTCTTCATTTTCACAGGCCAACTCCGGCTTTGCAAAAACACTTTCACATAAGTATTGGCTCAATTCAGACCCCTCGTCAGTCACTGCAGACAGCTGGTTGTCTTCTGTGAGTGTTTCATCAAGCAGCTCATCGACCGGAGACACGCAAGCTATTTTAAACCACAAAAGAATGACACAGAACTGGCCACTCAGGTAACAACTGACAGACAGTGACATTGGTTAGCCCTGAGGCTGTATTATAAGGTGAAAACTTGTACACAGTCACTCAGGGTTGAAAAACCAACATTTGGAACTATTGTGCTATACACCAGGGCTTGAAACTCTGCGGTCACCAAATTCCTCCTTCCTGCCCTATCATCTATTCAGCCTTTTCCAGCAACATAAACTATAGTACAACTACTAAGTTGCACTATTAAAAGAATGAAAGAACGCTGACAGACAAAAAGAGTGGAGCAACTTTGAAAGAGACAAAACTGCAACAAGAGATATCCCCTTTCTAAACCTCGGCCATGTAAAAAGAAATGAAAAGGCATTTTTCAAGGAAGTGAACTGATTACATTCAGTTATGCAGATTTGTACTCACCTTTCTCTAGGTGACGCTTTTCTTTGGCTTTGAAATACTGCACGAATCCCATCTCTTCCATAATACTGTGACTGTCTCTAGAATCTCCAAAAGACACACTATCATCAAGGCAAAGACCAATCTTGCTACTGATAAGGTCCTCAACGTCTATTGTGGCCTTCACCAACTCCATGAGCAATTTCAAAACATGCTGGTAAGATTCCTGCAGTTTTTTCCTAGAACAAAAGATACTGAACACTTCAAAAACTGCACGCACATCATTTAAGACACTCTGAACCTACTGAAAAACTGGCAGTCTAAAATGGCCACAGTTGTGACTTATCAGTGAAGATCATAGAATCATAGAATAGTCAGGGTTGGAAAGTTCCAGCCCCATGCCAGAAGCAGGGACACCTCACACTAAACCATGGCACCCAAGGCTTCATCCAACCTGGCCTTGAACATTGCCAGGGATGGAGCACTCACAACCTCCCTGGGCAACCCGTCCCAGTGCCTCTCCACCCTCACAGCAAAGAATTTCTTCCTTAGATCCAATCTAAACCTCTCCTGTTTCAGTTTGAACCTGTTCCCCCTTGTCCTGTCACTGCAGTCCCTAATGAAGAGTCCCTCCCCACCATCCCTATAGGCCCCCTTCAGATACTGGAAGGCTGCTATCAGGTCTCCACGCAGCCTTCTCTTCTCCAGGCTGAACAGCCCCAACTCTCCCAGCCTGTCTTCGTATGGGAGATGCTCCAGTCCCGTGAGCATCCTCGTGGCCCTCACCAAGACCATTTCCACAAAGCAGAACCCCTTTGTCTTCTCCACAGGTAGATGAAGAGATCATACTGCAATCACAAGCATCTCAGGCTTCCATTATCTGGGGAAGCACCAGTAGGGAGAACACATCTACTACTACAGTATCAGTGACACCCCAGTAACTAGGGGTGTTCTGGCAGAGTAGACAACAAAAATCATAGTTAGGAACATATTTTAGTGTTAAGAAGCTTATTCAGCATGATAGCTTCTCTAGCCCACACATTCCAATGCCATATCAAACTAATATCCACTGTACTGAAAGGTTTCAGTGATCAAGAAGCCTTTTCCATTTCCTTGCTTTTTCCAAGCAAATGGATAGGGGAAACCCCAAAACACCAAGATCTCCATCAGACCACAAGGAAACAAGGAAAACAAATCATAAATCTGACTTTCCATATCAAGATGGTTTGGTAACTTAAAGCAACACACTCAAACTAAAAGAACCAATCCCAAAACCCCACATACCCAAAAACCTGCAACTGAAACCAGTATATCAGCATCCTGCGCTATTCATTTGAGCTGGCTTAATTTTGCCTAGGTATTGATTTCTTTATGAAAAGTGAGAAAACAAGCAAACAGAACAACCAATCACTGAGCATTAGGTAACCCAAGAACAAACCTTTCCTCCTTGGATTGCTCGATATCAGATCTCAACATGGCTACCAAATTCCCTCCTTCCAGGTTTTCTCTATCCCACCGCTCAAGGAGTGTCTCCAGCTCAGAGTTGGTCTCCTCCATTCCATGGTTTAAAAGCTCCACTTTCTTTTCCAGCTGTGGAAAATACAGAGACAATGCAACAAAACTGATCATTTGGCCTAAACTTCACCCAATGATCTTACCCTTCATCACCTCGGATATATCCACACAGCCGTCGTCTCTTGTATTATTAGAAATGGATAGCAGAAAGAGTTAAATGAATGGGTCTGGTTTTCAGTTCTCTATTTCTGACATTGATTTTCCCTCAGGGAGCTGCCTCCCTTGTATTCAGACCCAGACAATGCAAAAAGCTTGTAAAAACTTTGTGTTATAGTTCGGTTTCCTCTTGGTTTGTTTTCATTGCCATGCCTCAAAGACACTAAGCAACGTCCTAGCATGAATTCTGACACTGTAGCACACAAACCCAAACAGTAACTTGATCCAGTATCATCAGTGCCAGCTTTCTTTGCTCTGAGCTCTGCCTGAAACAAGTTTCTATATATATGTTTTCTCTCCTCATATTTATTCCTGATGACACCCAGCTCTAACCAATTAGATATTAAAATACATATATGTATGTATGTACCCACCTCTGACTACCAGATAGATTCAGCTGCCAAAGAATCAGTACTATTTTGTTAGAAACTTTGTCCCAGAAGTAAGCCAATAAGTTAGTCCAAATATCTGTTTGGGAGGAAACTGCATGCAAAGAACAGCATTCTACCCCCATACCAACCTTCTTCCCCCTCACCAAATCCTGCAGGAATAGCAGCAAACAATAATGCACCTTTTCCTATAGAGGAAAGTCTTACTCCCAGTTTTTACCATTAAACATACAGGTCTAATGAGCAATTTAATATAGCAAACTTACATTGTGGTCAGAGCTTCCTGAACTGTGAGTGAAGACATGAATGTTTTCTTTACCTTCTGTTTTGAAAACTCAAAGCTATTATTTTAATCTTGGAGAAAGACTTGAGCACTTCTAAGCTTCCCGAGTAAAGCAGAATCCTTCTCAAGCTGTTCCTTTCTTTTGGGGTATCTGAGATTCAACTCAGATATTTGCTTTACAGGAGACATAAAATTTTGTTTTGTTTGGCACACAATATTGTCTTTGCCATTTGTGGATCCAAACTTCCCATTTACCTGTCTTACTTCCTCTAAAATATAGCTCAGTAGGTCTAACAAAAGCTGCTAGAGCACTGTTTTCTTAACAAAAAACTGATAAGAGTGGCATCAATACATTGACAACAAAAAGGCAAATATCCAAGCTCCTTCAGGTAGTGTTAATCCCCCTGAGAAATGAGGGGTGTTGGGTGAGGAAAAGCTCCCCATAATCTGGTTTCAGTGAGCGCTTGAACCTGGAACCACCCCATGTGCTGGGCTGCACCTCCAGAGCATGAGCAGCAGCTGAGGGAGGGGATCCTGCCCCTCTGCTGTGCTCTGGGGTGACCCCTCCTGCAGCCCTGATCCAGCTCTGGGGCAGCAGCACAGGAGGGAAATGGAGCTGTTGGAGGGAGTCCAGAGGAGGCCATGGAGATGCTGCGAGGGCTGGAGCAGCTCTGCTCTGGAGCCAGGCTGAGAGAGCTGGGCTGGGACAGCCTGGGGGAGAGAAGGATCCTGAAGGGGAGACCTCACAGCAGCTCCAGTGCCTAAAGGGGCTGCAGGAAACCTGGAGAGGGGCTTGGGACAAGGGCCTGTAGGGACAGGCCAAGGGGAATGGCTTGAACCTGCCAGAACAGGGGAGACTGAGCTGAGCTCTTAGGCAGAAGCTCTTCCCTGTGAGGGTGCTGAGGCGCTGGCCCAGGGTGCCCAGAGAAGCTGTGGCTGCCCCATCCCTGGCAGTGTTCAAGGCCAGGTTGGACACAGGGGCTTGGAGCACCCTGCTCCAGTGGAAGGGGTCCCTGCCCATGGGTGTGGGGCCAGAACTGGGCCAGTTTTAAGGGTCCTTTAAACCCAAACCATTGTGGGATTCTATGAAATAGGTGAACCAGTTTTCAAGCAAATACCCAAGTTGAATTTTTGTGTTAACTGCTCTAGCACTACAACTAAGAGACAGAGCCCATCATACCTGACAACTAGCAATCACAAGAAGACAGACTTTCTACACACATCTTGACAAAGGTGAGAGCACTGTGTTAAAATAGAGCCACAAGAGCACATTTAAAGTCTAGGCTTAAAATCCTTTTCACACACCTGGATAATTATTGCTGCTTTTTCCTGCAGCTGGGCTGATAGCATCTCCTGCTCCTTCTGGTGAGCAGCCTGTGCCTTCTCCCTCTCCTGAATCAACATCTGCTCCTTGTCATGCAGTGATGCCTTTTTTTCAGCTTCAAATTCTTCCTGCATAAGTCACATAATATACTTTGGTTTACAGAGAGGAAAATGCCAAACTAAAAAACCCACCTCCAAAATCCACGACCAAACCCTCACAATCCCCCCTCTTACTTTTTCTATACACACATGCATGCCTTACCTCTCAGATTAACCAGCAGTAATTTACAAGGTTAACACCTCCAATCAACAAAATTACGCTCAATAGATGATTTAAAAATAATTAGGTAGCTAAAGGAACTATTTGAACATGGTCACTGAGACCCAGGTCATTTCACACTGCTGAGATAGCAATGAGGATCAGACAAGAGACGGGTAAGTCAAGAGACAGACAGAAGCCACTGTAAGCAACTTCATGTAGTCCAACACTCACAGCACTGAGTTCCACACAGGAACAATGGTTTACCAGAACAAACTGAAGATCTACAAGGTAGATTTACACAGCTAAATGCTCTGGAAGCTCTTCAATTGTATCTCACCTCAGAGTGCTCCAAAGCATTCTAAAGGAAGGATTATCAGATATCTCCCACTCCCGTCCCAGCAAATAAGGGAGGTGAAACAAGGTCCTGGGATCCCTTCCCAGGGAAGGGACTAAAAGGAACCCTAATTAGTATTTGTTTCTGCAACACCAGAATGGGAAATGAGTCTTCTTGTTCATGGTATAAAAACCCTCAAGCCATTTGGTCTATGGACACTAAGACACCCCAAGGTGATAGCTGCTATTTCCATTGATAAATCAAGAAAGCAGTTTTTCTGCAGGGCATGAAGTAAGCCTTTAGAACATCTGTAGTCACCTGAGCTGTCCTGGATCCTTTGTGGAAGACTCAGCCAGTCCTTGCACTCAGTTAAACAGCAAAGGATTTAGCAGTTAGCAAGATACAAACGAAGAGACACAAGATGAGGACAAGGACCTTCCTCAACCAGTTCAATAAACTTGTGGACTCTGAAGCAGCAGTGCATCCAGTAAAAGAGAATGTTGGGCTGTAAAAATGAATCCTGAATATTTAAAATCTACAAGGGGAGGCAAAGAAAGCAAGAAAGCATGGCTGGCATGAAAACAATCGCAGAAATGAGATGGGGGAAACAGGTAGGGGAAGGCTCACTGCAAAAACCTGCATAAGACCAAGATTCAGTTCAGCCTGCCATTGCAAAGAGATCCAGTCAGTCTCTTCTGGGGACTAAACACACATCATCAAGTTAACAAAGGCAAAAAAAGCCACAAGAGACAGCTGTACTAGCAGAAGCATTACCCCTGGCCACAGGTCAACAAGAAGAGAGGTTTCTGGTGTCCCAAATGCTAATTTAAGTGCCTAGACAGCACAAGAGAGAGAAGACCAGGAATGACTTTGCCGGTATATATGTAACAGTCAGTCCAGTCCTGGCTTCTGTGGACTGAAGGCTGAGGGTTCAGCTGAGGACAGAAATGCCAAATATATCTCCAGAAGCTTTTCAGGATATACTTGTGTCCTCTGTTTCAGAAGACAGCTGCACCAGACAGAGAGGTCAAAGAATGACCACGAATCCAGAGAGGACCAGAGGCAGGAAATAGGAGAGACTTTCTGCCCATCTGCAGCACCCACTTGTAGAGGTTTGTGGAACTGTTAGGAAGAGCCCCACTTCAGGCTGGAGCACTGACAGGAACAGTAAGGATCTGCTGAGATCATCCAAGGAGCAGCAAATAAGGAGGTGGTACTTCACCTAAGTTATGTGTGCTCAACAGGTTGCTTTCACCACATGCTCAGTACAGTGATAACACTGAGTAAGCACTGACCTTAGTGTGCTGGCAAGTTTCTCTGTCTCTTCTGACACAGGTTGTGCCTTCTCCATGAGTTTAATAATGTAACATGGTCTTGTCACCTAACCAATTGAAGGGAATTTGCACAGGGCTCAGAAGATGATAGGCAATTACTACATCACACATAAGGCCAAAGACAGAATCTTAAAAATGCTTATCAAGATGCAAGTTTGGAACTCAAATGATGACCTCAAGAAAGCAGAAAGGAAGAACAACCGCAAACAAAAATCTCCTGCCCAAAGAGCTCACTGTCTTCACACTCTTAACACTGAACGTGACTTTGCCATCTATACACAAGTGCAGGATACAAGGGATGAGAGGCCAAGGGCATAGTTTATGCAGACAACAAGAAGAAAAAGTTTCAAATGATAAACTGAACAAATGTACTCAAAGAATACTGGTTAGAGCAAAGACTGTTTGGTTTGTTTGAAGGACAACGCTTCCCATCCAATTCAGGATTTTAAGACAACCCCGTACCAAATACCATAGTGTTGTAGTAACCCTGTAGTAAATACCATAACTGCTTACACACTGCAGTGCTTCCAATGCTGCTTTTCTAGTTCTAACATTGTGAAGCAAGACAACTGAACTCAGATTGCCACTGTAGAGTCATATGGCTGAAGAACAAAACCATTCACCACTCTAGCAGTGCCTACTCTGAGCTCATGTCCACCAGCCCCTACCTTGAGCTGTGCAATCTGCTGCTCCAGCAGTACCTCCGACTGACACTTCAGCAGCTCAATCTCCTCCTGGAACTGGAGCTGCTGCTTCAATTTCACCTCCTCAAATTGAGCCAGAAGAGCTGTTCGTGCAGTTTCTACTTCAGAGGCTGATGCAGAAGCATACATCTGCAGACAAGTAAGTAACAGAAAAGATTTTAGCTGCAGTGCTATAATTAAGCTAAAACCAAAACCATCCAGCTCAATTCAATTAAATACACAGCAGCTCAAAAGAAAGCAGCCCCCACCCCAATAAAGAGAGCACTGCAAACAGGGACTTACATGCAAATACATCACATGTATGAATTGTCTTAAGCCTTACTTGTATGTATTAATTGTCTTAAGCCTTTATCTAAAAGAATTTAAAAATATTAACTTTGTCTTGTCTATTGGCACTATTAAACCAAAACCATCCAAAAAGCATCTGGATATACCACCTTACTTCTGAGGTTAATAAAAACACTTTAACTTTATGATAAAGTACGGATTACTTTGGGTTTAGGTATTAGCAACAGTCTGACCTTTTGCTCATGTTCATGCTGTGCTTTTAGTTTCCCCAGTTCTTTTTCCAGCTCCCTGGAGTATTCTTCCTTATGCTTCTTCATTTCTGTCTCATGAAGATCCTGAAGTTCTTGGAGGGCTTTTCTGTGCCTGTCCTCCATATTCAACACTTCTTCACGTAATATATCCAGGGCCAGACATTTCTCCTCTTCAAGCAACCTTCTTTGATTTTGAAGAGCTGTGTTCAATTCATCCTGGGCAAGCATTAATTAATTAAATTAATTAATCCGTTAATTTAAAAAGGGGAGAAAAAGAATCAAATACAAATGCTTTTAGAACCCACTGGTAAAGCACATGTCATGCTGTTATCAAAGCTTAAGCAAACAGGAAAAATACTGCCTCATGAATGATGAGCAGACATACGTATACATAGAAACAAAGAACAGTTTGGGTTGGAAGGGACCTTAAAGCTTCCAATCCCCTGCCACGGGGAAAGGGACCTCTTCCACTGGGGCAGGGTGCTCCAAGCCCCTGTGTCCAACCGGGCCTTGAACACTGCCAGGGATGGGGCAGCCACAGCTTCTCTGGGTACCCTGTGCCAGCGCCTCAGCACCCTCACAGGGAAGAGCTTCTTCCTTGTATCTAACCTGAACTTCCCTGTATCATTGAAATGAGTTTATTTTTCCTATCTAGTAGAAGTTTTAGACTCCCCTACTTACCCCTCTAATCCATGGCATCACTCCCCCTCAGCACAATCTTCAACTTTATCTTTCTGAAGTTCCTTACACTCAAGAACAATTAAATTGCAGATTTAAGTTCAGTCAGCACAGATAGGGCAGAAGAAAGATGCACACCTTTCCCCACAAAGGGCATCCTCTTAGCCTTTGTGGGGACAGAAACAAACATAGAATCACAAGTTTGAGAAGTGGGCATAGTGACAGTGCTTGAAAACCAGAACATTTCTCTCCGGAATCTCTGAAGTTTTAGCAGTGAGCTAAGCCTTTTTACCTCTTTGACTTGGAAAAGTCTTGGCATTACCTCTTACCCATCTGAACTCTTGAAAGAGCTGAAACCTCCACCCAAGATCCACTCACCAACAACCTGCTCCCCAAACCCTAACTTGAAACCTTTAGCGATACCCTTCTTCTAGTCTTCCCTTTGACACTGTGCCACTGGGGAGGATCTTTAGAGACCTAGAGATGAAGCTTAACCTTCAGAATTGCATTTACTTTGTCCTAATCACTTCTGAAGAATTACTCTATCAGGCAGAGAAGCTCTGAAACACCAAATAGAGAGACCCTCCAATCTGAACTATGTTAAAGCTAGTTACCTCATTTGTACCTTTTCCACACAGAAAACTCATTAGTCTGGGCATTCAGGAAGGGGAACAACAGATGGACTTAATTTTCACCTTCAGTTTCCTATTTCGGCTCACAATAAGGCCACACATAAGTGTTAGGGGGAGGTGGTCAAAATACACCCCAAGAACAAGGGAAAAGGGCATCCCACACCATGTACCATGAAATTTGACCTTCTATGCCAAGTTTTCCTCCTGACTCACCTTATGAGCTGCTTCTGCTTCAACAGCCATGGCTTTAAGTTTTTCCATATGAAGGGTAGCTAACTCAATTTTCAGCTTATTTTGGGAAAGCTCAAGTTCTTCAGCATGCTTTAACTTCAACGTCTGTACCTCCTGATCCAAGCGTGCTTGACCCATTTTGTCCTTTTCATGGAGCTGTTCTGTGTGCTGCAGCCGTAGCTTCTCAAGAGCCTGACTGTGCTCATCTCTAATAGTCTGAATTTCAGACAGGTAGGATGACTCTAAGGAATCCAGGTTTGATAAGTGTTTAGCCTCCAGCTCATCGATTTGTGCCTGGTGTTTTGCCTGTATTTCAGCAATACAAGCTTCAAGCTGGGTCTGCTGTTTACTTTCTAGTGTAGATTTAAGTGCCTCAATTTCAGCTTGGTGCTTTGCCTGAAACTCAGTTGTAAGAGACAAAATTTGCTGCTTATGCTTCTCCTGTAACTGCTGACTTTGGAGTTCCAGCTCATTGACGTGTTTCCTTTTCAGCTCTCGCAGAAGAATCTCTTGCTCAGTTGTGAATTTCTGAGTCATGGCTTTGTGTTCCTCCATAAACCTAGATTATTTCCAAGAAAGTTAAGAGAGTATCGTCAAAAAGGCACTGGTTGTTTTGGTTTTAAATTGAACTAAAAATAAAACCCAAAGGAAAATAAGAAGGCCTCACTTAGCCTCCACAAATGTGACTTTTCTGTTTCAAACACAAAGAATTCAAAGCAAGCCACAATGACTTCATAGCCACATAACTGAAGGTTTATGCAGTGTCACTTGCTAGTAGATTGGCACCTCTATTAAATTACTAATAGCAAGCAACATATAAACATTGTTCACTCTCTCTGAGAGAATACTGCCTTATGAGAGCATCTGGGATATAGCATACACATTGTCTACACCCCAAATGTGTTATCTGTAAGTAAACCAACTGTCATAAGAATCATCCCAAAAACCATCTGGTTAAGACTGAGACATAAAGCCACTCTGGACGAGGATGTGGGATATCTGGGGACTCCTCCAAACTCATTTCAGCTCTCTGAGGTCTGCCTAAAGCTTGATGTAGAAGATTCAGTACCAGAGGTGCTGCAATTTACTGTAATCATCAAGTATAGTATTTTTTGGATAGAGACACCAATAACTGAAAAGTGATGGGCTATTTAAAGGCTGAATTTCTACTTTTAGTGTTTCCTTACTGTAATTACTTCCCTAATCTCATTCTGTGAGCATCTGTTTAGGGAGGAAAGAAGGGATAAATCTGAAGCAATGCATGCAAATACAAACATGCAGTTACTTGAGTATTTCCTTTAACACGCTTAAAACAACGGGTGCAGGAAAGGGAAGAAAAAGAGCAATTACAGCTTTCCTGTTTAACCAGAGCGGCAGTATACCATGTTGAGCCCATTAACCTCAGCATTCAGTGGTTAACACAAGCTTCATTCACCAGCTTGCTTAAATTCATTTGAATTGGTTGAAAACACTTGAAAGAACTGAGAATGTTTCCACTTCCATGTCCTGTAACACTTCCTCTAAAGCTGGCTTTCAGCTGCGTGTTGTACTCAACTGCAACAAACAGAACTTGACCACTCTTCATTTGATTTGTTTGAACAGATTCAATGCATTTCCATGAAGCAAAGCTGTAAACTGCAGTGGACAGCATTATTGTTACTTTAGAGCGAGCTCTACATACATGAAGTTAGCTGGTGCCATCAAGTGACCAACTTACATCACTACCACTCTCAAATAAGCAGCAATAACAACGAACCGGCAAGTGAAGAGTGCTCAAACACTCAGGACTTACTTGGTTTGTGCTTCCATAAGTTTCAGTGCACATTCTTCCTGCAGACAAAGCGTGGCCTTCTCCATTTCTTTTGCCATAAGTGCTTTGGCTGCCTGCAGGTCAGCGTCGTACTGCTCCTGAGCTTTCTGCACAGCCTGTGCACTTGCAAGGCTGTCCTCTAGCTGCTGCAAGTTGTTTTGCTGCTCTTTCACCAGCTTCTCCAATTCCAGAATTCTGGCAGCTTGGTGATCTTGAAGTTGATTCATTTCAGCTTCACGAAGTTCAAACTCCTTTTGTAACTTCTGCTTCTCGCATTCGCCTCTGTTCTGCAGTTCTATACGCAACAGGGATAACTTCTCCTCTGCCTGGATCCTCTGGTCCTCACTTTCACATTTCCATTTGCTCTCTTTTTCTTTGTACATCGTCTCTATCTTCTGGACTTCTTTTCTGGCTTCTCTTAATTTATTCTTGTGATCCTCAGCCATTTCATGTTTTATCTGTGAACACAGTTTTGCATAAAATACCAGAACCAAACCGAAGTGCACGAACTGAACATCCTCAGGCATTTAAAGTCATGGAGAGATTCAATTCTTGCAGTGAAACAAAATCCTGTTTACTTCCAGATAAAAGTAAGGCTGAAATGTCAATTTATAGCTATTTGAATTCAGTGCATTAGTAAGAATTAACTGGGGTAAGGAAGAAAAAAATTAAGGCAAAATCCTAGAATTAATAACATACTCCATGCTCTCTTCCCCTGCGGCCACTTACCTCCATTTCAGGAGTTCAACTTAAAAAATCACAGACTTGTTTGGGTTGGAAAGGGCCTTCAAGCTCACCCAGTTCCAGCCCCTGCACAGGAGGGACCCCTTCCACAGGCAGGGACCTCTTCCACTGGAGCAGGGTGCTCCAACCCCTGTGTCCAACCTGGCCTTCAACACTGCCAGGGATGGGGCAGCCACAGCTTCTCTGGGCACCCTGTGCCAGCGCCTCAGCACCCTCACAGGGAACAGCTTCTGCCTAAGAGCTCAGCTCATTCTCCCCTGTTCTGGCAGGTTCAAGCCATTGCCCTTGGCCTGTACCTACAGGCCCTTGTCCAAAGCCCCTCTCCAGATTTCTTGCTGGCCACCTTTGGGCTAGACTAAAAACCTCTTTTAAACCTCCCATCTCCTTCTGTGTTCCAGCTTCAGATACTTTACATGCACTATCCAAGTCCATCACAAGGACAATTCTCTTGCATAGCACTAAAAGCAGTGTAAAAAATACATAGCATAAAACCAGAAGCCAAAGCACTGAAAGACTTCAAGTGACAAAAGGCAGAAAAAGACTAAAAATACACTGAACTGGTAAACAAATAAATAGTAAGCTAAGAAAACAACAGCATCATGTCTCAATTAAAGGCTAGTAATATCACGTAGGAGTGTAAAAGCAGTAATAGATCACATCGGTATGAAGTACACTCTTTTGTTTTCACTTGGAAAGTTCATTTTGAACAAGTATTTAGGCATTCATTTATGCTACAACCTAAATGATGAGATAGAAAAGGCAAAACCCCAAGGATTTTGATTAACACACAATCCATGATGATTTTGCTGGGATTCACTGGAGAAGCAATAGAGGAAACTGGTTCACCCTGCGAGATAGGGACCAGACAGCACGTAAAACACGGATTTCCAGACAGAGGCTCAGCATGTGGGCCAGGCTCATTTCAGACACCACAGTCTGCATAGGCTTATCTTTTACCCAGCCAGCAGTGCCACAAACAAGATCCTGCAGGTGGTAGCAGTAACTATTAGTACTGAAGGCTTTGCTACTGGAAGCTGCAGATGAGTCTCCGTGTCATCTCCAGTCTGCAACTGTTTTCTCTGGCCTTCTCCACCAGATTTTAAGTCTGGAAAAGGATGCTCATCATCTCTTGTTAAAAAGGAAGGAAAAGAGGACTTGAGAAAGAAGAGCTTCATCCATCTAATTCTCTCAAGCATTCAAATACTAGAACAAATTAAGCAAAGAATTAACATCTGAGCTAAGGTTATCCTCAGATGGGACAGCTGACTTAACAGGTAAGAGAGAAGGTTTGTAAGGACACAAGGGTTGGTCTCTTCTCCCAGGTAACAAGAGGGAATGGCCTCAGGCTGTGCTGGGGAGGTTTAGACTGAATATTAGAAACAATTCCTACCCCCAGAGAGTGTCAAGCACTGGAACAGGCTGCCCAGGGCAGTGGTGGAGTCACCGTCCCTGCAGGTATTGAAAAGATGCATAGATGTGGCACTTAAGGGCATGCTTTAGTGGTAGTACTGGCAGTGAACAGTTGGGTTTGATGAACTTCAAGGTCTTTTCCAACCTAAAGAATTCTATGACTCTAAGGTGCCAGATAGGATTCTCTTCACCTACGAAATCTAAGAGCCACACCAAAGCAGAAATCTCTTGTCCAATTCTCTCTTCTTCCCCCAAAAAATGGCCTGAAAAGTTACTTCTGGTTATTTGCTACAAAGGCAGAAATTTCTTAGAGAGAACCTGTTCAGCAGAGAATATTTTCCACCTGCCCCTGTGCTTTCTGCTGAATTCTCCATTACCACATGACATAGAATCATAGAACAGTAAGGGCTGGAAAGGACCTTAAGATCATCCAGTTCCAACCCCTCTGCCATGGGCAGGAACACCCCACACTAAACCATGGCACCCAAGGCTTCATCCAACCTGGCCCTGAACACTGCCAGGGATGGAGCACTCACAACCTCCCTGGCCAACCCGTCCCAGTGCCTCACCGCCCTCACAGCAAAGAATTTCTTCCTTAGATCCAATCTAAACCTCTCCTATTTCAGTTTGAACCCATTACCCCTTGTCCTGTCACTACAGTCCCTAACGAAGAGTCCCTCCCCACCATCCTTACAGGCCCCCTGCAGATACTGGAAGGCTGCTGTGAGGTCTCCACACAGCCTTCTCTTCTCCAGGCTGAACAGCCCCATATGCAACTGTACCATGTTACTTTTGCACCAGGACACTGATGCACTGCAGGGAGATGTTCAGGATGAGCATCTTTTATATTCCAATATTTGTGTGCACCCATGCAAGTCCATTTAAAGCTGAAGCTACCATCACTAACTATGCACTTTTAAAGATAAGTGCTGTTTCTATCTCCCTTGGTCTTCCCAACAGATCTGAGCTTGCCCAACTCTCTGCTAAGCATTACTGTAATAAACGTTACCTTTTCCATTTCCTCTTTCAGGTGTTTTTCATTCTGCACAGAGGAATCTTTCTGTTTAGCAATCTCCTCCTTTAAGTGCTCTATTTCTTCCAGAAGCTCTGCAATACGCTGTTTCTCAGAGTTGAGGAGGGAGAGCTTAGCTTTGTGCTCTTTCTCCAGCACAGATACTCGCTCAGCCACCTCCATTTCAACCTGACGTGCTGCATCGTGAGCACTCCGTAGGTGCAGTTTGGTGATTTCTGAAAAGAAGGAAGAAAACAAAGCAATAAAACAACATTCTGGAACTTCTTTGATTTTAACAGGCTTTATCAATGCACAGAAATAAAGGCGATGTTGTCAGCTGTGCAGTTTATCAGTAGCCGTATTAACTAGAGATCAACAAGAACCCCTCATCAAGATGATTTTGTACTCGGTCCCATTTTATCATCACCTTTGAAATGTATCAGTATGCACACACAAAGAATAATGGGGATGGATCATGAGGCCTGTGGCAGGACCTCCCTCATGCCAGCAACAGCCACAAGACCTGACTTTCTCTTTGGGAAATGTAAAGGCAGATCCATACAAGCTTTATCTCCTCTTCTGCACATGCTTTTTACATAGGGCATGTCCCAAAAAGGCAGATAGGACAAATCTCTACACATTCTATTTTAAGCACTTTTTGTATACTGTCCAGTATTAAAAATAAAAGAAAAATAAAAAAGAACTATAACTGCAAATGTTAAAGTCATACTGATCCTTTTAACCAATATACAGTGGAATATAGCTATGGCTGCATGTTATATAGTTAATTGTAATGTATGGATTATAAAGTCATGCTATGCTCCAATATGAACGTTGCAGATACAACTGCCATGATAGCTTAACCTGCACCTCAATATATGCATTTCACATTGAATCAATACAAGGTGGTATGTTTCTATAAATTATCATTCCAAGAAAAGCAGCAATGGTTAGGAAATTACATTAACCTGTGATCACATAAGGAAGTCTCATTAAATTTAGTCTTAAGAGGAACTTAAACCTGAACTCCACATTAAAAGAAGCCTATTACAAATTCTGCTCCTCTGAAATCCTTTCTCTGTGTTCAAAAACATCACCCTAATTCATCTGCCAACTAGTGGAAAACACAGGAGAAAAAGGAAATATTAACACTAAATGAGCAGAGCACTCTCAAACCCTCAAAAGAAACACAGGCAGAAGAGGTATGGAACCTAGAAGTGGGTGTACTCTATGGAACTGGCCTACTTCACACAAACAGAGGAGGCATTTAACATAACTGACAGACAAGACTAAGAAATCCTCAAATACACATTAATTCAGGAATTGACAGTGCCCTCCCAGGCATCAAGAACAAAAAACTGATCAGCTCTGCAGCTGTAGTACATTTTACTACAGAATAATCAGCTTCAGGTCACCACATCTTTTATAGGCACCTTAAGGTGTGCTTCCAAAGTCACAAAGCAAAGCGCTCAATGCCAGGGGTTAACGTGTGTTCCCTATAAGTTTACAGAAGATAATAACAAATTGAAAACTGAAAAGCCTATTTAAAGGAAAATATAAGCCCCACAAGCAGCTTTACTGTTTTACTTCCCAGTCTGTCAGATCATCTTACCTTTTAAATGTTCTTCTGAAAGCTGAGCACGGAGCTGCTCAAGTTCTAAGCAATGCTTCCTTTTCATTTCCTCAATTTCTGTTCTATGTTTGTCTGACAGATCCATTTTCATTTTCATTAGGTCCTCTTTATATTGAAGTGCAAGGGAAGATCTTAAGGAATCTAACTCACACCTGTGTTGTTCTTTAAGTTGTACTTGCAAACAGGCAAGTTCTTCCTACACAAGAAATGGGTTAGAGAAAGACATCTTCAGCTTTGAGGAAACCATGCCAAGTATCTTTCAGTGACAGCAGCAATATAAAGCACCTGCTCAACAGGCATGTATCTGGTTTCCAAAAAACCTGCTGGCTTTGCTCTGTTCCTCCTGCTCCATCTGCTGCTAGAGCACCAGAGCCCCTCAAGATAGATATGCTTTGGAACCATGCCACAAGGCAGTTCTGAGTCTCGGAGCTGTTTGAGTGTATAATACAGGGGGAAGTCCCACATGCTTCTGGGTAGAGAAACTACTGACTCTCAGCAATTAAGAGAGCCCTGTGGGTACACCACAAACTTAAAATAACCATCTACTATGAATACAGCTTCATACTCAGCCAAGTAATCAAACATCAGCAATAAAACAGGTATGATGTGTACATTTCTCATAACTCATGCATTTTCTGTGTGATTTACTAATGAAATGGAGCTCATGTTGTCCTGGAGATGCCTTTTCTCCTTGTCATTCCCTTACTGAAAATAGATTAATTTTATGATTAATTTAAAAAAGAAACATCTAAAACCAAAAGGAAAAATCCTTTTTGAATCGCTCAGTTCACTTCAAGTAAGTTGAACAAAAAAGTAAGTTCTTAAATTACAATGAGGTATATAAAAATAGGTGTGTAAATGGAAGAGGGACCAAATCAACAACTGCATTTGAAGAGAACAGGCAGCAATAGAAGGCACAACTACCACAGAAGCTAAAGAAAAGAGAAAAACAGTGAGCTCTGCACTTGTGTAGAAAAGCCTTGATAGGCTCCTTACTAGGCATAGGATAGCCCAAACAGAAGACAAAATCACACAACACTGTTTCACCTGTTCTGCTAGGCTGAGAACTGATAACTTACAATATACTTGTCAAACATAATTAAGCCTGTCTCAAATTGTGTCTCGAAAATGTCTCAAATGAACATCTGACATCAATTTTCACATAGGTTATATAACGAACAGTAGAACTTTATTATAGCAAGCATCCTACCTGATGTCGTTCCAGCTGTTGATTTAGCTGAACAAGCGTATCCTTTCTCTCTTTCTCAGCAGCCTCTTCAAAAACTGTGACAGAAGAACTGAGAAAAGTGGGTTCAAGTTTAAGTTTGGAATGTGTCACAAATCAAGTGAACTTGCTGATTTAGGAAGTACTACTGAAAGTAAGCACAAAGCATCTATAACAACTGCTCAGGACTGAACACTCGTGACTTCCATCACTGGGTTTCTACCTACAGATCACCTAATGCTCAATCTCAATATATTTAGAAGCTAACATCACCTTTAGTATTAAAAATATAATGCAAGCAATGCTGTCACAACATGAAATAAAAGGAAAAGGAATAATCACCTCATGTCCTCTGCTTGATCTTGACTCATTTCCATCTCTGACAGTGAATAGTCCTTCAGCTCTTGCAGTCTCTGATGCAGCAAAGTCAATTCTTCTCTGTAGTTTTCTTCAGCAACCCTTAGCTTCTTCTCAAAGTAAAGTCTCAGTTGTTCCAATTCAGCTTCATGTTCATTTTTCCTCTGCTGACGCTGCTGTTCAAATTCTTGTTTTAAATGCTCTATTTCTTCCACCTGTGATGCACGAGCCAGGAGCTGCTCTTTTAGCTCTGGAATGGAGGCAAAACCAACTCAAGTACCTGAGAAGTTCAGCTATATTTTAGTTGTTGAGACAGAGGTAAAATGTTATACCAGAAGCTACATAACAACTTCTAAAGACAAAATGTTGCCTCCTCAGAAGACAGCAAACCTATGTTCTCCATTTACACTGCATTCAAAGAAACCATCCTCATGACAAGAATCAAAGCTACCAGAAAACTGTTAGACCTACTCATTTCCTTGGCTTTCAGGTCTGGGCTAGTAACATGCAGAGACCGCTTAATCAACACATAGGCTCATTGTAGCAGTTACTCAGTGGGATAGGCAAGGGGAGTCCAATCTGCCATGGGTAGGTTTTGCCTAACCAGTAAAGTCTGACAGCACACATTAACCCTGAGAAGTGTTTAACAGTTTTGAACTGGTATATCATTTGTATATGGAAGCAGTGATCCCACGATCCAGCCGCCACGTTGTGAACCCACCACCACAAGTCCCCAAATCAATCCAAACGCATTGCCAAAGGATCACTCGAGTAAAGAAAAGCAGAAGAACACAAACCACTTTGAAGATCTCACACGCCAAAAGAGATATCCTCACCTGGACCATGGACTTGCATTCTGGCTTCATCATCTCAAGCAAGATGAATTAAAAACAGAAAGGGTCCAAAGAATGGAAATGTAGGCAGTTAGAAACATGGAGAGACACTTGAAAGGTTAATAAAGATCAGGGCTACAGAGAGGAAATATAAGAATTCCAGCAAATACTATAAAGTGGTATCTGCTATAATTTCGTAATATCAAAACAGATCTGAAAAAGTCAAGGTAAAATCTGCTCAATAAAGTTTTGTTCGATTCATTTAAATCTTGAAACAAAAATCCTAAGATATATAAAGCATATGGTCAGATTTCAGCCAGCCATTATTATCTCTCAGGCTTTACAACATTTTCATGAGCTTAATACAGATACACATAAGACTAATCCTAGTGTGAGGTGCCCCAGCCCATGGCAGGGGGTTGGAACTAGGTGGCCTTAAGGTCCTTTCCAACCCAAATCATTCTGAGACTTTACAAAACCTATTATATTTAACCATTGTGCACAATGTTTTAACTTTTGTTGCTTTTAGATTTAATGTTTAAACAGAAGCATCATCCTGGAAAAAGGAGGGTATTTTTAGCCTCATAGGAAAACAACACTGTCATGCATTCTGATTTCAGAAGTATCACCTGAATAGTTTTGGTTTAAATCAGAAATCTCTTTATTCCAGGGCTTTTCTGCATTGAAGAATTAATAGCCTTTCAAAAGATGATGAAGCTCCATTCTGAGTGTCAATGAAAAATGCATTTTATTTCACTTGCCTCTCCCAAAACCAAAAGGGGGGGAAAAGCCACTTCTACCTCAAGATACAACCTAATCACATCTTAAAATATTTCTGCCTTTTCTTCAGCAGATTCATCTCTTCATTATCTCCAAGTAAAATAGCCACAATAAACTACTCGAAGCCATAAACTAAGCCGTGAACTTTACTACCTACCTACAATTAACAGTTTGCTCAATTTAAATCATACCTGCTCCCATACTGAATACAAATAGGAGCATGTGATTGCACTGAGCAGCATTTTCCCCCCCTTTTTTTTAACCACATCATACTTAATTTGGCATTGCAATGGAAAATGTTTGGTTTCCACTAACAATTTTGACAGTGTGCATGACAGAGTGAGAAGAGAAAGGAAAACCCCAGGAGGGAGCTTTTCTCCATAGCAACACCATACTTTTTGACACTGCAGAATCAACTACACATCTGACACTGACTCACTCCTTGCTTTGACCTACCTGTGTGTTCTGGTACGCGAGCACAAGCGTTTTGTGTCAATAATGGGTACTTCTACATGAAGAAGAGGCAAAAAAGAACATGCATCAGTTCTGAACCTACCACTTAGCTCTTGGCGATTTGCTCGGGTACTGTCAAGTTGAGACCAAAGGTGCCTGACTTCTTCTTGCGAACGAGTCTTGAGTTCTTCATGCATGACCTGAAGTTTCTCCAGCTATGGAAGACAGGTTAAATACCCAAAACTCCTCAACTTCTTAAACCAATTTCATTCTAATTACTTATTTGATAAGCAACAGACAGTTCTGATAGCAATAGGTAAAAATGCTTAGTGACAATCTCAGCAACTCATCCAGGCAAGCAGAGATATGGAGTAGCACTTGACTGTTAGACCCACTCCTCAGAGAGAGAGAAATTTATTCTTGATGCCATATTTATCAGCAGTGGTAAAAATAAAGTAGTAGCTATAGAAAAATGAAACACAAGAACCAGAAAAGTAAGCATGCAAATACAGATGAAGAAACAGCAGCAAATGGCACAATGGCAACTGCATTCAGAAGATTCTGAATTGCTAGAAAATCCCAGAGTATTTGCCTGCTTCATGACTTGAGTATTAGTTTGTCAATACAATCCCTAAATATGAACAAGTCACCAAAATTGCATGCATCTTGTCTAGTTTTTGCTATACAGAATCACTCTATAAGAGTACTTCTTAATTCTTACCTCTTTCTGAAGATTCTCTTCTTTTTCTTGGCTTTTCATCCTCATATTTTCTAGGAGTTGGTTATGTTCAGCCTGCAGCTGCTGTTGTAATTCTGTCATGGCTAACTGGTGTTGCTCCTCCAGTTCTATGCATTTGACTAAAATTAAAAGTGAGTTGTGTTACACCATCATCCCAGTTACTGAATAACCTGTGCAGCTTTTATGCAATTCAAATAGAAATGCACATCTCTAGACTAAAATGATAGCTCAGGGGGAATCCCAAAACACTTGAAGAGTAAAGCATTTGAAAGTCAAACATCTCCACACAGTGCTTCCCAGTCTCTGCATCTCTGCTGTTAGCCAAGAGACAACCAACAGCAGTGCTGGACGGATGAGCATCTGCTCTCTGCTTACACAAACAAGCATCCTGAACAAGAAGCCCACGTCAAGGGAAAGAAGCATTTCTTTCAGACCCTACAAACAAAGAATTTCTCCTATGACCAAGAGATGAACAGGAAGGACTAAAGCTCATGGCAAGTATGCTCTGCCTTGGCACTGAGCACTCTGAATCTTCTAAACATGCTACTACCTCATCTGGTCAACAAATCTTGACCTGCACAAAAAGAATCTGCAATCAAGTGATCACATTGCAGCCCCAGTGAGCTGCAAGGGATGCCATGTTATCCTCACAGAACAGATTTTAATGGTAAAGGCTCAGGGAAATCCAGTAAAGTTAGTGCAGGCTGGGAAGAGCTAGCACGTTCTCACAGCAGCCAAAGGTGAGCCAAACACTGTGAAAGCATCCGGTCCTTGGCAGGCCAAAAAGGCTGTGCTTCACTTCTGAAACCTGCTCCTGCTGGCTGCCTGCCAGCACCATCCGACACCCTTAATACTGCATTTGCACTTACCTGGAGAGAGTATTACAGAATCACAGAATGGCTGAGGTTGGAAGGGACCACCGGGGGTCATCTAGTCCAACATCCATGCTCAAGCAAGGTTCCCTAGAGCACATTCCTCATTTCCCATGTCTCTCACCTGCATAGTACCTCAGAAGCTGGGCAACCTGAGTAGCTATCTCACTTCATTTCTTGGCATTCTGCATCTTGTGGCTCCTTTTCATGCCATCACTGACAGCAGATCTGACACTGTTGTGGCAGTCAACCACTATCTCAACAAACATGTCAGATTCTGAGACCTACACAAATGTTTCCTAGTTCTATTTCCTACCTGTATCTCAGCAAAAGGCATAAACAGATGTACCTGTTAATGAAAACCTCAGTTACAGTAGTCTCTAAAGGTTACTTTCAGAACAGTGTCTAAAAAAGCTACTGTTCCATTAAGCTTTAACTAGTTCCAGAGCAAACCTAGTGGGTTTTTTGTTAGAAGCAGCTACTATTGATAATAATCAATAGAATTTTGGTTAATTCACTAACTGCCAAAGCTGGTTTTCAGCTGGAAGCTAATGATGCTTGAAACGACTTCTCATGTACTTAGAACCACAGACTGCTTTGGGTTGGAAGGGACCTTAAAGTTCACCCAGTTCAAACCCCTGCCAAGGGCAGGGACCCCTTCCCACTAGAGCAGGTTCCTCCAAGCCCCTGTGTCCAACCTGGCCTTGAATGCTGCCAGGGATGGGGCAGTCACAGCTTCTCTGGGCACCCTGTTCATGTGTCATCCTGTTTTCAACAGAGTCTTATGCCATTGACTCAGTTCTTGAGTACATGGATATAGCTTGCATTTGCTTTTTACGCACATTCTAAAAACACTTAGCTGGCTTTGTCATTGTTCAATGCATACAACTGCTTCCCACACCACGGCACTTACTTTTAGACTGTTCATTCTCCAGAGAAAGATGACCCAGCTCTGCTTTGACTTTTTCTAATTTCATCTCCAGAGTTTTCTGTAGTTCCACCATTTCTGTCTGATGTTTTCCAGAGAGCTCTTCAACCATGGTTTTTAAATGCACATCAGACTCCAATTCCCAATCTCTTTTGAGAGTCTAAGACAGGAAGATTTGCGTTATTAAAGCAGTAAATGAGTACTTTTCTCCGCCATTTATTTGTCCTCTACAATAAACATGTAGCAAACACAGGACTTCGACCACGTCTAGTTTACTGAAAGGAGTTTAACTTTTTCTTGTATGAAGAACAGAATTTGTACCTCTAATGCCTGGGTATGTTTCTCTTCCATTTCCAATTCTATTTTCTTTCTCTGATCAACTGTGAAATAAAACACTAATTAATAAATTTACATCAAATGTTATGATAAAGTGATAAGTAGACAAAAGGGTGAGATTACCATTTTCTGCATCAAACACAGGTTTAGGCATGCAACAGTGTAAGGTAGCAGGTTCTATCCAAACCCATACCTTTAATCCTAAAGATATACAGTCAAATGCCTATCAGTGTCATTTTAGATGCTAGCATTTCAGTGCACATCGCTCTGAAGCGTTTGAATCATCTCTATCTCCAGAGACACAGCGAAAGTCTCAGGCAGCAGCAAGAAGGAAACTCTCTTCATATTTCCTCTAAGAATGCCTAAGAAACAGACTGCAAGGCAGATGCTATTATCTGCTCACTGCTGTTATCACTGACACCAATGGCTTCTTCCTTCCCAGCTCCTCCCCGTATTGATTCAAGCTTCTTGTTCAGCATCCATCTTGGTCTGCAGGAACCCTGAAAGGGCCTATCAATCCTCTTCTCACAGCTTTGAAATATCATTGCCTTAGCATGCAACCTTATTCCAAGTGTTCCGTGGGAAATGAAAACTCAAGAGTTGATGCCAGCTACCCAGCTAATGGTCCAGAACAGGAATATCATCTAAGTGACAAGACAGTGTCCCAGCACCCAAGTTAGTTGGGTTAGTAGGACATGGCCTCATAGCCCCCTTGACAAGAAATGTCTTTCCTCTAATCCCCCAGCTAACAGTACCCACAACTCCCCACCCAGATTCTTCCAACCATCTGATTCAGAATTCTTCTTCTCAGCCTCTACATTCAAGTACTCCTAAGTGGTTACATTCATATTAATGCATTAATGTGCCTGCTTTACACCAAGACAGAAACCTGTGAAGGAAGACAAATACTGATGGGGTTTCAATGTCCAGCCCATTTCTTCCAAATTCTAATACCTAGTTCTTGCTGATGCTTTGTCATTAGGTCTTCTTTTTCCTTCAGACACTGCTCCTTAATCTTCTCCCACTCCAGCTGATGGCGGCTCTGCAGAATTGCTACCTCTTGAGCACGCTTATCATTGAGCATCTCCCGGAGTTCCACCAGGGCAGTTTCCTTTTCTTTTCTAAAGTTAGACTGTGTAAGCTCAAGCTGAGAGGCATGCATGTTATTTAAGCTTAGACGTAAAGCTTCCAGTTCAAGGCTGTGCAGCGTCTGTAATGGAGAAAAAAAGAAAGAAGAAGGTTTTTTTTCCCCTCCTCTCTAAGAAAATAGTTTCACTTTTTTCACGTGCAGTTTAACACATCTAAGTTTTGTCTTTCTCTACTTGGAAAGTGTTTCTTCATGGCAGAAGAAAGACTGGTTTTTAAGGACAGAACCCTGAAAATAAGCGCTTCTTATTACAATAAGATTTGCGTAACATTCTCAGTACAAAATGCTTTCCTTACCCACCTCTTAACTTCATTTCCAACCAAATACCTTGTGTCTGTCCACTTCTCCACAATGGCAATCAGAACACAAGCTCGCCCCAATCTTTTGCTGTCTATTAGGAAAAATTCCTCATATTTGCTAGAGGTTGGAATTTAAGACACAAAATTCTAAAATTGCATTAGAAAAGTAAAGTAAAATTCAGTAAAATAAAGTGGTAAAAATTCAACTGTTAGAAATGGCAGCGAAAACAGACCAACCAAACTTTTCAATTCTTAAATAAACTAACACTACAGCAACACCTTGCAATTAGACCTGACACTGGCTGCATTTCTTCCCATTTCCAGTTTGTATTTAGTGGAAGTGTTCAAGAAACCCAGTAAGTAGCAAGAGGAAAAGGCCAGGTTCATACACTTGAGTTTAGCAGGAAGCATGCCTAATTACATTACTAGGGTAAGTAAAAAGTGGGAAGGGGTTGGTATTGTCTTTAAATTCATCTGTTAAACTTATCAAGCCATGAAAGATGACAAAGTTGGGCTTTTGGGGGTTGGATTTTTTGGTTGGTTGGTTTTGGGGTTTGGGTTTTTTGGTTTGGTTTGGTTTTGTAACCCATCCATTTCAGCATCCAGTTTTCTTCAAAATCAACATTAAAACATAATTGCAGTGAGGATCCTGGAGAAGTCCCATAGAAAATACCTACTACCACCCACCACTCCCAACTCTTCAGTGACAGCATTGGATTAAAGCAGCCAGGTTGGAAAAAACCTTTAAGATCATCAAATCCAACCATTACCCAGGACTACCAACATAAAAGAGTTCACATTGTATGCACGCAAATCAAGGAGCTTTCTTTTGCAACAGCCAAATAACCACTGCAGTAATTCCTGTGCTTCACCTGGGATTGGAGCTGAGCCTGCTCAATCTCTGCTTTGTGTGTGGCTGCCATTTGCTGCCGAAGTTCATCCAAGTGGAGCTGCTGTTCTTTATTTAGCTCAGCACGGAGCTTCTCCATTTCCTCTCCATGTCTAGTGATCAGCTCGGAGATCTCACGATCGTGCTCTCGTTCATGTACCTGCAGAGAATACTCAGCTGAAAAACTTGATTCAACAAAATCACCAGAATTCTCCCCTCCTCCTGACCCCAAATCAAAGACACCATGGAAAAAAAAAGACCCGATTATTAGATATTTGCATCTCTAAAACATTTATACTGTTTAAACAACACAAAATGAGTTTGCTTCTCTGGAATCAACCCAAGGACAGCATTTACCTTTTTTATCAAGGCAATCTGTTCCTTTCTTTCTTCTTCCAACTTTTGCTGGCTTTCTACTTTATCTTTTATTTCAGCCTTTAATTCTTCTATCTGCAAACAGGCATATGAACATTTACAATGTCTACCTTAAACATTCCAAAAACCCAAGCCTTCTGCTTGGTTTTCCTACCTCTTTCTCATGTGTCAAACTCACTTTAGTTAGTTCAGCATGGTGCTGAGACTCCATTTTATCCATTTCCTCTCTGTAATGCTTCACCATCTTGGCTTGTGCCTCCTGTGCAGCTTGTGCAGACTGAAAGGACTCCTGAAAGCGAGCCTCAAGCTCCAAATGAGCCTTCTTCAAATGGGCAATTTCTTCAGTCAACTGGCTTTTTTCTTCACTGTATTCAGTACTTTTGGCCTTTACTTCAGCATTAAGTTTATGGATTTCCAGGTTGCTGAAGTTTAACCTCTCCTCATATTCCAGTCTTTCACATTCATGTATTTCTTTGAGGTTCTTCACTTCAGCATTAAGTTCCTGTATGTTTCTCTCAAGATCCTCAATGATACTAGCATTGTCTGCTAGTGTCTTTCCTGCTTTTATTAGATCCGCCTCTGCATCAGACAACCTCTTTCCTAAGGCTGTTTTCTCCTCTAATAAGAGGGCTAAATTCTGTTCTTTATTATTGATTTCAGCTTTGAGCAGCTCCTGTTCTTTTAGCAATGCCTCTTCAGATACAGTTTTCTGACCAAGCAGCTCTGCTATTGTCTGGTTTTTATTCTTCTGCGCATCAAGCTGGCTTTGCATCTGATCCCTCTGACTTTGCAAAGCAGCTAACTGACGTCCAAAAAGAGACTGTACTTCACTTGTTACAGAATCAGAAGCTGTTTTCTGCTCTTGAACGTCTTTTACTAATTGCTCCTGAGCTCGCAGCTGCACCATCAGCATTTCTCTTTCCTCCTGGAGGTCTTTTATCATGTCTTGCCAGGTATAGGATTTTGACACTTGTGTTGAAGTTTCCCCGTCCTTGCCCTGCTGCCTCATTAGAAACATGATTTGGTTTTCAAGTTCTTTCTCCTTCTCTGCTTTCTGAAGAAGCTGTTTCTCACAAGAGATCCGTGCTTCACGTTCCTCATCCAGTTCCACACGCATCTGGGACAGCTCAGCCATTACTTTCTCCCATTTTCCAACAGCTTCTTGGGTCTCCTGATAAGACTTCTTCAAGGCTGACTCCTTCTCACGGAGCTGCTCATTTAGCTTTAGACATCTCTTTACTAAACTGGTTGTCTCATTTTTTACATCATCACCATGGTCACTTATTTTGCTTTCATGCAGGGAGCCATCTGACAGAAATGAGACAAAAGCCTTTGCACTCACCTCAGTCTCTTCAAAAGTCCCTTCAGCCAAAGCATTAGGATGTATTTCCTCATCAAGGCCAAAGCTTAATGCAGACAAAAAATCTCTGCTGGGTTCTAGAAGCATACTGTCTAACCCATACCTACTGCACCTACCTTCCTCAATGGCATAACCTTCAGAAGTGCTGGATGCATACAACTCTTCCGGTCTCTCCGTGGAGATAAGATATTTAGCCAATATACCTTCATCACCACTATAAAGCCCCACTTCTGGTAAGTGTTCTTGAGACAGATTAGCACCTTCACTATTTTCATTATCCTCCATGATCTTTGCATTCTTAATTTCTACTAATGGGTCCCTTGAGGAGCCTACTCCCAAGCCATGCAGGAACTCTAGGTCTTCAGGAACTAGCTCATCTTCACTTGCCAACTGGTGTGGCTTATTCCACATCTCATCAAGTTCTGCTCTCATCTCTGGTAAAATCTGGTTTTCCCTCAATTTCATTACCTTTTTATTGGAGACAATCCCTTCATCATACTTTTGCCTTACATCTATAGTGGCTTTAGGCTCATAAAGTTGCTTCTCATTTAATTCCTTGATGAAAGAATGCAGCTTCTGAACCTCCGCAGTCGAGGACTGTTTTACTTGTTTATATTGTTCAGCTTCTTTGAGCTGCTCTTCTGCATCAGAAAGTTGCAACTTAAGCCCATCAATCAAATCCTTGTATTTAGTCTCAATTTCAGATTTTTCTCTCTCAAAGTCTTCCTGCTGGTTCTCAAGTTTCTTTCTCAGAGATTCTTTATTAACTTCAGACTCCTGAAGACTCTTACTTAAGTCAATTATGATGGCATTCAAACTCTGAACGTGCTCTTCAGAATTCAGGGCACAGAGTTCTCTTTTTAACTCTTCGAGTTCACTCTTGTATTTCAAAATCATTTCTTCCTCATACACCTGCTTGGCTTCTGCAATTTCTCTTCTGTGGCACTTCTCCAGCTCAGCCCTCAAGTTCTCCAGCTGTCTGCAAATATCCTTCTCATGACTGATTGTCAGTTCTTCAATATGTTGCTGTTCTTTCATTTTGGATAAAGCTATTTCATGTCTCAATTCTGTTATTTCTGAGTCCCGGAGAGAAAGGGTACGTTGTAGTACAGACAATCTTTCTGATGCCACTAGATCTTGGAGACTTTTAACATCTTCTTTTTCTTCTGTGCTTTCACATAGCTGTTGAATTGTATCTTCCATATTCTCTTCCATTTGGGCAAATGTATTTTCTTTATCTTTGGTAGTCTGAAACAAAGCATATTGCATATGAAATATGCCATTGAAATATGTTTTAATTTCTCTAAGCCTCACGCTTTCAATTTACCTTCCTAAGTAATACTTAATAGTAAGTGCTGGGTGTACCACAGGCAACAGGATTTTTAATCACGTCCTTGAGAGTTGAAAGGATTACTGAAAGACTCTGGTAACAAATATGGTAACAAGTAGCAAATTATCTAAGCAATAACAAATGCTCCACCACTGAGTCCAAAAAGAAAGAAAATAGTGGCTGTCTCAAACTTCAGGTGTTTTACTTAGAATAAAGACTATCAGAGCTACAGATGCCTCTCCACCTCACATCCATTTACTCCCACAGGCAGGAGTAGGCTAACTTAAGAGCCACAGAATCATAGAATAGTTAGGGTTGGAAAGGACCTAAAGATCATCCAGTTCCAACCCCATCTCACATTTTGGCTCATCTGACTCACTTAAAAGCTTAAGGCTTCTACCCATGGCATTGCTGGTTATGTGCTTAAAGGAAATCAGACCTTTTAGGCTGTTCCTTTAATGTACGCTTATGCAGCAGATCCAGCAACCTTCACCCCACTGCAAGCCTCTGTCAGTTACGTTCCCACATGCCTCAAAGAATCCTACAATGATTTCTGTTGGAAGTGACCTTAAAGCTCACCCAGTTCCAACCCCTGCCATGGGCAGGACCCCTTCCACTGGAGCAGGGTGCTCCAAGCCCCTGTGTCCAACCTGGCCTTCAACACTGCCAGGGATGGGGCAGCCACAGCTTCTCTGGGCACCCTGTGCCAAAGGCTCAGAACCAGATGAACCTGCTTCTCTGATGGAAATTTCTCCATGTTATACAACAGTTGAGTAACAGAGTTACAGAGCAACCCTTCTGCAACAGAAACCAATGGAGTAATTTCAACAAATTAGCACATTTTCAAGAGCCAGTACTAAATCCCTTGTTTCATTAAAAAAGAAAAAAAGAAACCAAACTTAAGTTGTAAGCAGCTGTTCTGATTTAGCTGAATATCATTACCTTCAGAAGAATAAACTTTTAATTCCATGCTAAAGTGTAGCTTCGCTCCTGAAGCATCAGTGTTACCTCACAGACAAATTTCATAGAAGAATAGAATAGTCAGGGTTGGAAAGGACTTTAAGATCATCCAGTTCCAACCCTCCTGCCATAAGCAGGGACACCTCACACTAAACCATGGCACCCAAGGCTTCGTCTAACCTGGCCTTGAACACTGCCAGGGATGGAGCACTCACAACCTCCCTGGCCAACCCATTCCAGTGCCTCACCACCCTCACAGCAAAGAATTTCTTCCTTAGATCCAATCTAAACCTCTCCTGTTTCAGTTTGAACCCGTTACCCCTTGTCCTGTCACTACAGTCCCTAATAAAGAGCCCCTCCCCAGCATCCCTATAGGCCCCCTTCAGATACTCTTCCTTCAAGAAGTACCACCTTGGCTTGCATGACCACACCAAAACCCTAACTACCTACAGCTCCTAATTATAAAGGCACTTTAATGAGTTCCTACCTTTTGAGAAGACTCCAGCTGTACTTCCAGGCCATGTGCTTTCTCACGCAGCATCTCCAAATGTGCATTTTGCTCTCTGATACGGTCCTGAAACAAGGACATCTGTTGCTGGGCTTCCAATGCTTCATTTTCCTCAGGGCTTGTACTCCTCAGCACCTCATTAACCTGGACACAGAAAGACAGAGTCATAAGAAAGTTGATGACGGAACTCCTATACAAATCTCACTCTATGCATAAAATATACTGTATTCATTTACTACAGATGTAGCCTGTGTCTTTCAATGAGTAAGAATCTCCCTAAAAAGTCAGACAACACTTATTCTGTTTTAGATACTATCACTAACCATAAAGACATAAATGGACTAGATGATCTCCAGAAGTCCCTTCCAACCCTAATTCTGTGATTCAGCAGATAGTTCAGTTCTATGAAAGCTCCAAAATGAAACAGGACTTCCACAGGCCTGGACATACTCATATGAGGACAATGAACTAAACCAGTCTTCTCTGCAAAGGATTCACAGCTCAATACTAAAGGGTTTTCTTTCCATCTCCCTCCAAATGAAATGAGAACGTTCACACCTATGTGGATAAATTAAAATACATTAATTATTAAAACCTTTTTCTAAAGACTTTGCTAACACCAAGCAGATAACATTTAAGACAGTTCTATTAGTACTTTCATCTGTTATCAAAGCTGACATGCTTCCATAAACACATATTACTGGATGCCCAAAGTGCTATTCGGAGGCTTTATCATTGTCTTTCAATGGTTTATTGAGCAAATCTCAACAATCATCTGCAGAGTAATGTTCACTATTGCCACGTATTTATCAAGAGTACCAAGAACTGTTCATAGAAAGCAGGAATTCTGCTCTTTCCAAATTTTCATTTAGCAGAGGATTTCTCTTCCCTGCTCCATCCCTGGCGGTGCTCAAGGCCAGGCTGGACAAAGCCTTGGGTGCCATGGTTTAGTGTGAGGTGTTCCTGCCCATGGCAGGGGGGTTGGAACTGGATGATCTTAAAGTCCTTTCCAACCCTGACTATTCTATGATTCTATGATGTCAGGACATGAGCGACCCCTTCAATCCAAGCCCTGAACTTCAGGAAGTCCCAGGTTTTATTTGTAGTTCTTTTCACCTCCCCTTCCTATTCAGCCATTTCAACTATGTAATCCCTCATAGCACCACTGCTACCTTGCAAACCTGATACAGTGAGTAAACAGAGATATACCTCTTTAGCATATACTTCAAGGCTCCAGAGACAGCAAATATACAGGTGTGCAGAGAGAACAGCCACTACAACACTGAGCATCACCAGAAACAGATAAAGGGGTTTTGTTGGGTCTTCTGTTTGGTTTTCAATTTAAAGTAGAGGAAAGGCTGCAGTGTATCTCATTATCCAGGGATTAGACCCATGATCAACTTGTGGCACTGAAGCATGTTCCTGTGTGTCACAGGGGCTGCATCAACTGCCCTCACGTTATTTAAGTGCTTTTTTAAGGCAAGTCGCATTACCACTCCATCTTAGCAACTGCAGACAAATGTGCAATATACTCTGAGTTTCTATGGCCTTTAACAGTGAAACAAGAACCAGGTACAAAGACAGGAGCTGCCCCAGTCAGTCCTGTGGTTTCCTGGGAGCAATATTGTTACAATTGTCACAAAGACAGAATCTTGTGTTTTATTTTAAATACTTTTTTGTGTTTAATGTAGGAAACAACTAAGAAATGAGCCTACTTTTCAATTCAAAACAGCATTCGAATTTCTCTGGACAAGGCCTGTGATCCCAACTAAAACTAATTCTGTTAGCAAGCAATTTTGCAGCCAGTACAGGTATGTACAGGTAAGTACCTGGTTTACACTGTAAAATAGCGAAATGGCATCATTTGATCACGTTTGCAAACAATACTCAGTAACTAATCTTTCTAGTGACTCATTATCATACTCTTCTTTGACATATATATCAGCATCTTTTACTAAGTAAGTGTTCTTTCACTCTTACTTCAGCTGCACGATCATTCAGTGCATCCCAGTTGGACAAGTCAGCAGTCCCCTGGTGAGTAAACAAACGGAACAAGCACTACATCATTTTAAATAGCTATTTTAAAGATACATAAGGAAAACCAGAATTATTTGAGAAACACCCTAAACGCATGAGCCAGAAAGGCCCATGTTGTGACACAACAAGCCAGTGAGAGAAAGACCTCAATGCTCAACTCAGCCAGTTATCCATGTTCACATGAATGAAATATATGTAAATGGAATGAAAGTTACTATGAATGTCTACTGAAAACTGCCTCTCCATTGAGATTCAATGTTTTACCTTCTGCTTCTGTGGCTTGCTAATATAGTTAAGCACTCTTGCATTGACTAAGAAGTATTAGTTTACTAACTGAGAGGAAATTAATGGTGGTGAATGCCCCATCGCTGGCAGTGTTCAAGACTAGGCTGGACAGAGCCTTGGTCAAAACAGTCTAGTGTGAGGTGTCCCAGCCCACAGCAGGTGGCTGAAACTAAGTGAGCTTAAGGTCTTTTCCAACCCTAACCATTTTATGATTCTATGATTATTTAACAAACATGCTAAAATCACTCAGATAAAGACAAAAGCAGTACTATTTTCTGAGGCATATATTTAGCTTGATATCTTGAAAGATATTTACCTCTCACTGGATTCACAAGACAAAGATGACTGCAGCACTCTCTAGAAAACATAGCCCAGATCCCTCCCTGTATTTTGAGCCTGCACAAAGTAGTTTCCAAATGATTCCTGTCTCCCTAGAGGTGCCCTCTCCACATAACCTAGAAAGCAATCCCATTTGCTGTGCAAATCAGCTATTTGAACTGAAGCTGTTGAGAAGCAGTAAGTGCTTTTGTTCTGTTTAAGTTCACATGAATGTAACAAGGGCACTGCCATGGGCAAGTGACAAAACACAGCACAGCTTTCCTCTTAGTGCAGTCAGCTTGGCATGAAGCTTCATAAAAACCTTTGCAACGCTAACATGTTCAGGATACCCTGAATGTAGGGACACCCTCACAAGAGAAAGCAGGATAACACATGCAAATGGCATACTCTGTTACTACAGGTTCGCAAATACACTAGTTTGATGCTCTGATTGTATGTTGTGAAGACAAACCATGTTCAGAAGGAACTGGCTCGCCAGAACTCACCACTTTTTGCATAGACAACATGCTCAACTGCACTGGATAGTTACTGTTTAAACAAGCTCTCACACCAGGACAGATACAGTCTGTTGTAGTCAAAGAGTTGCCTTGTAGTTTCTGAGCTTGTGAAACTATCATTAGCTAATCACTACTGAAGCAAGCTATAACAAAATCCCAAACATATTCAAAACTACATTTGGCTTATTTTTATTACAAGACAGAAAGTATGACATGCCTAATCCGCAGTTGGTCTAAAACTGAAACACATCATGCACAAGCAGAGTCCCATTTTCAACCAGTTTGTCAGATAACATAAGGTCTATAATGGCTTTACAATGACTGGGACAAATTCTATTATTTCAGAAAACATTAAGCACATTTGAGCCAGTAAAGTGATGCAACACCAAACTAATTGTGTATATTATAAGGTCCTAGCAGTTTTGCTAGTCTACTATGCCTCTCAGACTGGATTTGCCATTTCAGAGTCACAGCCACATGACTAGAGAAGTTCCTCTGCCCAAAGCAAAGTTCATGGCAGCGAGAGGTGAAAGACCTTAATTTAGCAGGCTAACAGCAAACAGCTCCTTGACTGTCCAGTCCACACAATGGAGATGTTCCAGTAACTGACATCACTTTTTAAGAGAGCTGATTATTACAAGTGAAAGACATCAGTTTACTTTACTTCTCAGTGACATCTAGTTGATAAACCCAGAGAGCTAATACCCAGTTAAGTAAAACTGGATTTTACTTAAAAATCACCTGGAATACTTGTTATTTGCAAACAAAGTGAAGTGAAACACAAGAAATACTAAGATTTACCTCTGTCTCTGTTGTTGTCTGTAGTAGGTTGGCATCTTCAGCCTTACTCTCTAGGGGGTCGGTGTCTTCAGCACAACTCTGTAGTAGGTTGGTGCCTTCAGCCTTAAGGTTTAGTAGGTTGGTGTCTCCAGCCTTAGTCTCTAGCAGGCTCACATCTCCAGCCTTAAGCTCTAGCTGGTTGGCATCTCCAGCCTTATACTCCAGTAGACCGCTGTCTTCAGCATAACTCTCTAGTAGGTTGGCATCTCCAGTCTTACTCCCTAGTAGACTGGTGTCTTCAGCATAACTCTCAAGTAGACTGGTGTCTTCAGACTTACTCTCTATTAGGTTGGTGTCTCCAGCCTTAAGCTCCAGTAGGTTGGCATCTCCAACCTTACCCTCTCTACCCTTACCAGCGCCTTGGGCCGCTACTGCGTGCTCTTCCTTTGGAAGGTCATGCGGGTGGACAGACGAACCCTTCCTCTTCGACGTCTTTTTCTGCGACTGCGCGTTGTCGCCTTTTGCTTTTCGTTGTCGGAAGTAAGCAAACTGTGCAGGAAAGATTGGAAGAGGTAGAGGGAGAGGTAAGCGAGGAAGAGGAAGCAGGACCACAAGATTAACACACTCATGGGTGATGAAGATCCTATCTCGATAAAATATATACATCTGCAGAAAAACTGCTTTATCTTCCTGCTTTCTAACATTCAGCACATACTGGATAACTGTGCAATTAAGCAAGACACCTCACACCTGTACTGAAGACTCAATTCAATACAAGAATCCAATTTTACTCAGTGAAACTTTGTGTGTCAATGACAATCCCGAATTACAGCAAGACAGATTAGGAGAAGCAGAAGTAGTTAATATACTAGAATCATTAGGAAAAAAATCATCCTCAAACAATCTTTCTGCATGAACAGCAAAAAACAATAACACCCCCCCCCCCCCAACC
>NDXB01019878.1:0-22859 GCA_002631895.1 Agapornis roseicollis | reverse complement strand
AGAAAAAAAAAAAAACCAAAAAAAAAAAAAGGGGAAAAAAAAAAAAAAAAGGAACTGGAAGGAGAAACATTTCCCCACTGTTCCATCATAAAGAGCCTTCAAAAACATAAGCTATTCAAAGGAAGTTTTTTAAGGAAGTTACGTTCCTGCAGCCCACTTATTCAGCAGCATGACCACATCCTGCTATGGGCTTAACAATAATAGAACCATAGAATGGTTTGTGTTGGAAGGGACCTTAAAGCCCACCCAGTTCCAATCCCTGCCCCGAGCAGGGACCCCTTCCACTGGAGCAGGGTGCTCTAAGCCCCTGTGTCCAACCTGGCCTTGAGCACTGCCAGGAATGGGGCAGCCACAGCTTCTCTGGGCACCCTGGGCCAGCGCCTCAGCACCCTCACAGGGAAGAGCTTCTGCCTAAGAGCTTAGCTCAGTCTCCCCTGTTCTGGCAGGTTCAAGCCATTGCCCTTGGCCTGTCCCTGCAGGCCCTTGTCCCAAGCCCCTTCTCCAGGTTTCCTGCAGCCCCTTTAGGCACTGGAGCTGCTCTGAGGCCTTCCCTTAAGAAGCCTTCTCTTGTCCAGGCTGACCCAGCCCAGCTCTCTCAGCCTGTCAATGTTAAGAACATGCAAAGGACTACACCAAGTAAGACCAAAGCTGCATTTATTCCAGTAATTCATCTGATATGAATCTGTTCCATAAGTTAGCTCTACAACTTCAGGTATATAAGTAAAAATAGAAAAGCTATCTGTGCCAGAAGTTGGGTGTAAGCATAGCAAGGAGCGTGTAGCTCATACATTTGCTTTCCATACCTAACATATTTGTGTCTAATAAGCTCCCGTGGATATTGCTTCCATTCATTTGGCCAGGGTTTTTTGAAGATGGTCTCGTTCAAGTAACTTGCCAGCCAAGTAATAGATCTCTGTGACATTTTATTAAGCAGAGGGAGCACTATATCTATCTTTACCTTTCTAAACCCTTTCTTCTCCTCCCAGTGTACCACGTATGTGATAGCAGGGAACAGCAACACTGATAGAACTGCTAAAAATTTACCAGTCTTAAATGGTCAGATAAGAGATATTTAGTTAAGAAAGAAATAATACATGCAACATTGGCTCTGCAAACATAATGTGAAACGTAATGCGAAACATAATGCAAGGTCCTACATTTCTTTCCCCAATGGCAAACAGCAGCTGTACAACAGGTGGAAACTAATAACTTATTCAAGGCAAGTCCATCCCATTTTTCTAACTATAGACAGATACAGCACTTTGAAAAGGGTTACAAACATTACACAAGCCTCGCGCAGCTAATATAACTTTTCAACCCGAAAATCTCCTGTTCTCCAAGTTTTCTCTCTTGCTATTAATCCAAAGCCTAATCTTGCAACGGATCTCCAACAAGGGACTGTGTCCACACAGCGTGTAACAAGGCTGTGAGGGCAAGTGGGTGAGGAGCTGCTGAGTAGGAGCGGGGAGTGTGGCAACCATCGCTGCATCTGGGTAGGATACACCAGGGACAGGTCCCCCGTCAAACTCTGACAGTGCAGCCACAGCCACAACCCTACCCCCTTCCCAGTAACTCTCTTTTTCCTTGCCTTCTGTGCAACATGGGGAGAAGGAAGCCAAAAAGATCCACAGCAGAGAGGACAGCTCCAAGTCACCTCTGACACCACCAACTTGATTTCCAGACAGGTCCCCTGCAGAAAGGACCATGTCCCTGTGCCTGTAGGAGAATCACTAGGAAAGACATCAGGAGCTAAGAGGCTGCAGTACATAATAGGAAAATCCAATATGTCCAAAACCCCCAAAGCCCTGTGCAGCCTCGATTATCCCCTTCTACCTGCAGTCCCCCATTCCAGTCCTGCTGGGATGGCAAGAACAGCAAAAAGCTGTAGCTGCATACAAGCCAGTCTTACTTGACAGTAGACTCACAGAAAGGGAACATGAATAACAGCTCAAGTCCTGCACCTTGGGTCAAGGCAATACCCCGCTCAAACCCAGGCTGAGGGATACTGAATAGAGCAGCCACAAGGAGAAGGACTTGTGGGTGTTTGCTGATGAGAAGCTTCAGTGAGCGCTTGAGCCCAGAATGCCCCTGTGTCTTGGGCTGCATCCCCAGAGTGTGAGCAGCAGCTGAGGGAGGGGATCCTGCCCCTCTGCTGTGTGAATGGGGAGACCCCCCCTGCAGCCCTGATCCAGCTCTGGGGCAGCAGCACAAGAGGGATGTGGAGCTGTTGTAATGAGTCCAGAGGAGGCCATGGAGCTGCTGCAATACCTGGGGCAGCTCTGCTCTGGAGCCAGGCTGAGAGAGCTGGGCTGGGGCAGCCTGGGGGAGAGAAGGCTCCTGAAGGGGAGACCTCAGAGCAGCTCCAGTGCCTAAAGGGGCTGCAGGAAACCTAGAGAGGAGCTTGGGACAAGGGCCTGTAGGGACAAGCCAAGGGCAATGGCTTGAACCTGCCAGAACAGGGGAGGTTTTATTTAAGAAGGTTAACCTATATCAGGTGTTAATCATTTAGTTACAAACAATAATTACTATGAGGTCTCTCAACAATCCTACCAAACCACCTAACTGCAGACACAGAGCAGCTCAAAGCTTGAGAAGTGTTCCCTAAGGACACAACTGGAAGCAGCCCAGCTCAGTTCTCTATTAACCCACCTGCAGACACAAGGAGTAGCCACTGAGGTAATACAACACAGAGTACCTAATTCTGGGGGAGAGTATCACCTGGAAATTTAGTATTTCCACAAGTAACTTAGTGGAATCCTAGATAAAAATAGGAGAAATAATAATATAAATAGTAAAGAAATAGGAAAAATAATAATGATAAAATCCAACCAACCTGAACCACAACCAAACAACTCCCTCCAAAATCACCCAACAGGCAGAAACAGTGGGAAGACAGAAGCACTATCTGAAGTAGCTCCTTGCTCACTAAAGCTAATGCCCATACACCGGCTGTCCCCGGGGCAGGCAGAGGCGGTGCCGCAGGCAGCTCTAGAACAGCCCTGTCGAGGGCACCGTAGGGCGCTGGGAGCCAGGCCGGGACCTACACGGACCCCTCATGACAGGACCCCCCCATCCCCTCCATCCTTACCTTGGCCCTGCCAGCTTCCAGTTTCCGTCTCCACGCCTCCTCCTCCGCTTCCATGTGGAGGGCGAGCGGGGCACGCTGAGGCGAGGCGGAGCAGAACCGAGCCCACCCGCGCCCCTCGCACCCCCCTGTCACACCGGAGCGGACACACAAGTTTCGGTCATGGCCGCCCCAGAGCTTTGTACCCGCCCACTAGGGCGCCTCAGCCAACCGAGAGGCGGCTCTCACCCTCGCTGGCCAATGAGAGTGCAGGGGCTGGTTTACGCTCCCGAAGCAGGGAGGAAGCTGTGCGGGAATTGGCGAAGCCCCGCAGCCAATGCCGAGAGCAGCCGTTACGCTCGTCCCGCCCACCCTGTCTGGCTCCTGGGGTGGACTGCGCGCCCTCCGCCGCCGCTCCCGCTGCCGCAGCTTGTTCCCGCCCCCTCAGCAGCCACCAATGGGAAAGGGACAGCCCGCAGTTCGCCCTGCGCTGAGTGGACAGTTTCAAACGGGCCGCCACCCACGGCCCCGCCCAGGGGCGGGAGGCAGCCAATGGGGAGGGGAGAAGGTGGCCGCGGGAAAGCGCAGCCGGGTATTGCCTAGCAACGCTCAGAGGCGGTTTAGGGCGGGTTCCGGATCGGCTGAGGTACAGCTCCCTCTGCCGCTGCTGCGGCGGCGGGGTCCGGCGTTGGTGGCCTTGTCCCTCGCCTTGTTGGAGATAGAGAGGTGTGTTGTTGCGGGATTCACCGTTCAGTTTAGTCGTAGGGCTATTACTCTTCGCGGGACACCTGGTCTGTCCCCCTGTGTGTGTTCTGCAGCTGGGTTTAGTATCTCCCTGCTTTGTTTTTATCTCGGCTGTAAGTTCACCTGTAGACTCGCTTCATCAAGGAAGAGTCAGTGCAGGGAGAGTGAACGGCTGAAAGTAACTGTCAGGTAACAAGGGAGAAGTAAGGTGTTTCTGTCTTAACACTGAGAATAATTAACCCTAACAGGTTAATTATATATTATGTATATTACACTCTTAACATAGTATAATTAACCACTTAACACAACTGGTAGTTTCTTTGTGTCTTGAAGTCACATTAAATCATACTGAAAAGCATCCGGTTTGTCACTGGACTGTTCAGAGACAGTCTCTTGCTATCTGGCTTTTACTTTCCAATAAATACTGAAATGCAAACATCTTCATGATGTATTAACTCCTTTTCTATCCCTGCACCTTTCTATGCATTTAGCCATTAGGGTTGGGCTATCCTTTGTGTGGTTTTCTGCCCCGAATTCAGATACTGCATCATCCCAGCCATGAGCTGGACCTCTCTGCTCCTGTGGACTGTGTCTGACATCTGGGTTGCCCATGCCTATATTATCCACCATCCAAAAAGGATGTAGGGAGAAACATGTTCTCATTCTCGGAATAAACCATTCTGTATCCATCTCCTGGCTTCCCACATACAAATAGGCAAATATTTCAGCATAGACAACAAAAAGCCTGGAGCAGTGTGTGCTCAATGCTCCAAAGAGAAAGGTGAGGACACTAGGAGCAAGGCAGGGCACCCCTGTCTGCATCCGGAGCTGAGGTAAAGGTGAAGTTTTAAACCACTGCATAGGTTGCAAGGGGACAATATGTGTTTAACTTTCCTTCACGACCAATCTTGTTCTAAGAATGGAAGTTTCAGTGGGTAAACCATTCAGGGACATTAAATATGACTCGGGCGGACATTCTCCTGAGACTAATCCTGGTCATCTCTTCCTTTGTGAGCCCTGGTGTTCATGTGCTTTTCCTGGTAGTGCTGCCGTGCCCTCCGGCACCACAACCAGGATTCTGAGTTTGCCTCCAGTCAGTGCTGAACTATGAAGTTCCTTAGTGCTAAAGCTTGTGTGATTGGTACCATCTGAGAAGCAAAAGGAAACAAGTAAGCTCGGAGCAAAGAAGTTCCTTAAAAAAGACAATATTATAGCATTTATAATGGTGATTTTGTCCAATCAAATATGTCACTTGAAGAAAAATAAATGGTTTAAAGTAATACTACTTGACTTCTTGCTCCAGCTAAAAAAGTGAAATTAATAAGTCCTGTTTGTTCGGGGTTTGGTTTATTGTTGTTTGAGGTTTTAGTAATCAACACAGTGTTATATCTTCTTATATCCCCATCTATTAAAATGTCAGGATTTCGAGTGCTAGTCTAATTGAATTGGCTCAAGTGGTAGCATGTGAAAAGGGACCTAAGATTAGGCTGGCAACAAAACCATAACTGAGAACTCTGGGAGCTGATGCAATGTCTCTGCAAATACATGAGCAGTGCTTGCAGACTAGTGGTTTGGCATGGTCATGTAAGAAGACAGTAATAATGAAATGAAGTGTCATGTATGTATCATATATGATTAGTGTAGTGTGCTTATAATTAAGGTAAATAAGGAGACCTACTTGTACAGTTGCATGACAGAGCATGAAATAACTCTTAATTGTAATGTTTTATTCGTATGCTTAGCTTCAAATGTACATAGCACATTATTGCAACACATGAGGGTGCTGAGGCACTGGCACAGGGTGCCCAGAGAAGCTGTGGCTGCCCCATCCCTGGCAGTGTTCAAGGCCAGGTTGGACACAGGGGCTTGGAGCACCCTGCTCCAGTGGAAGGGGTCCCTGCCCATGGCAAGGGATTGGAAATGGATGAGCTTTAAGGTCCCTTCCAATGCAAACCAGTCTGGGATTCTGTAAGATCCTGTTGTACCATTGGGCACATTCCTGGCAAGTCATACATTAGGAGTTTGTAAGGTGTCCCTACAGTAGCGATCCCACTGTGGCAAGGCCATCCATAAGTGTGAGAAAAGCTAGATTCTTTAGCAGATGTGCTGGAAAGTATGTTCTTTATCTAGTATTGGATTGTTACATGAAGCAGAAGTTTTTCTCTCTTCCTTTTAGTTGTCTCAGTTGCTTAACACTGGCACTGTATTTTTAATTGAATACTTGTTTCTCTTTGTCAGCCTTTCTTTAACCCTCTATTTATGTTGTAAGGAAGGCTCTAGAAATTTAAATTCTTGGGAACACTGTATGACAGCAGTTGATAGTAAAACATCAGCTCAATATTCAGCAGCGGTCTAAAAGTCTACTTAGAGCATTAGCAATCTTGTACCTGTTGTGCACATCTGGAGTCCCCAGCGTAGCTTCCTTTGCTACCTCACTGCCCAAATACTGCCCACAACCCTGGTCACTCCCTCACAGAAGGGTTTATGAGTCAGAAAGGTAAAGAGAGAAGCAACTAGAATAAACATGAGACTGTGCAGACAGTATAGGCAAGGTGTGATTATAGGTGCAGCTGAAGCAGCACCTTCTGATAGTCACTGATAGCAGAGGCCAATAGGTGGATATGGGAGTAGTCTGTGTGGGATCTTGCATTATACCTTCCCAGCTGAGTTATGAGATCAATCCGTAATGGAAATCTGCTATTTCAGGACAAAATAAACCCATTATTTTTCTTAGAAAAGAGGCATCTGAATGGGGATATGGTACCTAAGTGATTCTATGATTCCAAGTCACAAGGGCTGTGGAAAATGGCTGGAGAGCACTTGTATAAATTTCACATAACAAATGAGAAGCTTTCCAATAACTTTTCAGGGACCTAGGTTTCAAACAATCTAAATGTAGTCCCTTTTTGGCCTAACACTTCAATAGATAGTACTTATGCAGTTTACTTCCATAACCACGTTTATGCTTAAGTTGAAGATAAATGGGAAACTTGTTGTTGCCCAAAGAATGAGGGATCAGAGATATTAGAAAGAAAAGAAGTAAAATCTATGGGGCTTTTAAAGCACAAAAGTGTTCACAGAGTGGTTTCTCAGGACAACTGCTGGCACGTGAGAGGGTTTTGTGCTCTGCCTTATCCCTCAGAGCATTTGCAGCTGTGCTCTGCCAAAGCAAGCTGAGCCCCAGCTCTGACATAGTGCAGCTATTTTTGGGATCCCCATGTCTCAGTTTCTATGACCTATCCAGAGATACCAGCCTGTGTATTTTTAAGGGCAGATTGTACACACATGCTGTGTGGGTCACAGCTGGAGGAGGTGATCCTACAGCATCCATCAGTTGCTCCAGCCACCAGCAGTGGCTCGGCTGCAGTTTTGCTCTGGCCTTCAAATAAGGAAGAGGTTGTAGCTTTGCCCTCCAGGTTTAAAAGATGATACTGAGAATGAATGACTGTTACTTGACTTCTTTCTCATGCTTTGGGGTTGATTTTATGGATGTCACTGTAAAGTGTTGCTGGTTTTTATGCTGGGAGGCAGAGACACCCTACAGGTTGTTTGGCAGGTGGTAAGCAAATGGATGTTATACCATAGCCTCTCTACTCTCTTCCTCATCCAGGGATGAATTCCAGCTATACTCCTTTATTTTTCGAGTTTTTAGTTACTACCTGGAGATGAAAACTCATACGAAGAACTATGTCAAAAGTCTCCCTTACAGTGAGATAAATGTTGTTATCGTGTATCAATCAGCAAGATCATAATCTGATGCCTATCAACGGTCTTATGTTGAAGAACCATTGGCTTTTCTTTCTTTTCTTCCTGCCTGCTAATGTGCTGGGCATTTGCTTTACAAAAGGTAGGTAAACTTCTACACCTGGAGATTATCTTGTGTATGTTGTGGATTGACACTACACACTTAGCAGCCAGGTTACGGGCACAATACTCTGAGCTACTTAAAGAACACTAACAACAGAAAGAGCCAGGCTTAGTGACAGTTAAGTACAAGCAAACATTCACCCTTAGTTACCTTTCTGTGTTGTTGCAATCTGCAGCACAAAAACGCATTGAGAGAAAGGGCAGAAAAAGCTGTGTCTGTGGTCTTGTGATGACCATCTGTACTCTGTTTTACCCGGGAGGGAAACCAAAGCTTTTCTCTTCGTCCTTCATTTGCTCACAATCTGATTTTATTTCTTTTTTTTTCTAATGGAATTGCTCTATGAAGATTGTGGAGGGAAGAAATGAGGATTGAAAACCTCTCTGCCTTTGCTTAGCTTTTTAACCTGTTCTTGCCTGCCTGCTGTTCCAGGAGACTACTGCAATGGCAGACCCTTCAGTGGTGGATCACTTGACACGACTGAGACTCAAACTCCTAGAAAAGGTAAGAGGAAAGTCTCTGCAGTGGTCACTTTTGCTCTTCGTTTTATTCTTGCATGTTTAAGTGTTACCATTGTATTTTAAACCATTATATTTCTGCTGAGATACAAAGAGGATCTGCAGCCAATTGAGAACCCCTTTCTTCATGCAAGCAGAGGCAGATCAATGTGCAGTGGTGTTACAGTCACTGTCACTTAAATAACATTGTGCAAGTTTGCAAGTTCTTCATATGAACCAGCTCTCTGTCCTAGAGAAGAAGTGATGTGTAAGTCTCCTGATTCACCACACTATCAATTTCCAGGTCTGGGATAGTCTGGCCAGTTGCAAGCATGACTATTCTTTTACCATAACTGGATTTGTAGTGAGACATTTCATACTTCTATGAATGCTTCTTGTAGCTGTCACTAGCTGTGATTTAGCAGCTAAGAAGCACTGCTTGTCTCTACTTCTGCTTTATTTCCTCCATCCCAAACCTATGCCTGTAAGGTAGGGTTGGAAATTGTTGTGAGCTTTGCTGCCTGACCAGTTCTTGTTGTGGTTTTACCAACAGAAACTAGAAAATGAACAGGAGAACCTAGAGAAGATGGAATCGCCTCTTCCAGCTGCAAGTAAGAGACTCATTTTTTCTTATTATGTACGTAATATGGGAAGGGCTTAGTGATGTTCTCAGACCACACCAAATTATCAAATCTCCTCCCTAAAAGCTGCCTACATCTATCTTTTGAATGTTTGTTTGTGATCTGATATTATTCTGTTTATTATCAGATATTATTATTTATCTGTTTATTTCTGACAAAGGGAAGTGATCAACCAGCTGAACACTGACATAAGAATGACCTCCTGCCTAGGTGTGCTCTGCAGGAGCTCCTACTTATGTTAGCTCTTCTACCTAGGAGTGAGCCCCTGCTGCAGTCCAGTTGTATGCTTGGCTTTGGTGACCCTTAAAAGGAGTTGTTAGGATGGCTGTGTGTCCTCAAGGGATCCAGGCAGGAGGAATGATCCACTGCTAATGCTGCTTTGCACCTTTGAATGTGACCAGAAGATGGTTTCCAGCATAAAAATACGTGACTCAGCTTATGAAATAAGTTGTTATAGTGAAAGAGTTGGTCTTGAGGACTGTGCTGATAAGAGCTGGGAACCATTTTACCAGAAAACCATGTATGTATAGTTACATCCTGACTCTGGTTTGAGCAGAGAGGTCAGGAATCCCAGCTTTCTTATAAAACCTGGAAAGCTTAGAGAAATCACTATATAAGCTAGTGAATGGCTCAAAGATGATGGATAAGTGTCTTTATGAAACCCTTCCAAAGACTATTGTGGTGTTTCATGTAAAAGTAATATGTTCCCTGCAATAATATTCCCTGGAAGCTACACACGCCATGTGTAATTCATTCATTTCTTTGCATGACATACGCACTATTTGTATTATCTATGGATTAAAGGCTACCAGTAGACAATCAGTAATATGTCTACTTTGGCCTCTGGGCTCATATCCATCGAGCTGATACACAAATAGTTGGGAACTTTCCATGCTGTGGCCAGAAATGAACAATTCCTTTCCCAACTTAATTTCAAAACACAAAGTGATGCTTTTCAGGGTAGATGCTCCCAATGGATGTGAAAATATCCTTGCTTATTTTCACTTCAAGCAACTTCCAGATCAGCCGCAGGTGGGAAGAATTGAACAGAAAGTTGGTTCAGAACAAAAAAGAAACAGCAAAGGTGACATTCAAAGCTGGATTGGTTTGGATGTGTCACAACAAACTTTCTTTTACCCTTTGCACAATCACCCTGTGCATGTACAGAGTATTTGTAGAACATTTCCAGCTGAAATGAGTTTCTAAGCCAGGAGGTTAAAAAGGGACTTTAGAGAGTTTATTTGATGTTGCCTGCTGGACAGCTGTGTCTGCATGGGGTATAAAGTCATTATCCCTTCATGGATTTGACAAGAAAAGTAGCCTAAAGCGTTTTGTGGAAGAAGTCAAGCTCTCTTATAACACTTTTGTCCAAAATCTCATAATGTAAGTGCTATAATAGATCTGTCTTTATGATCCTTTGAGAAGATAATGGACTTTTCATCCTCCAGGGAACAGATGTGAGGATATGCTACAAAGTGCCTTAAGGCGAAGGAAAGATCTCCTGCAGGAGCTAAGGGTAAGAGCAGAAACAACAGAAAGGGTCAGGTTATCTGCACATCCACTGCTGAAGTGGATTCATTTTTTTTCCTGTCCTTTATTTCTTGAACTGGGGCTTGGAGCAACCTGCTCTAGTGGACGGTGTCCCTGCCCATCAGAAGGGTTTGGAACTGGATGAGCTTTAATGTTCCTTCCAACCCAAACTGCTCTATGATTCTATGATTTCTAGTTTTTGGAGGGTACTTACCACTAAGGAAACACTTTTCCAGGCTTTTGTCAGATTGTTCTTCGCTTTTTTACCCCATTGCTTTTTGCTTGTGCTGAAAACTGTATGGCTTCAAGACCAGTGGAGAGAAAACTCTCTTTATATTTGTGTAGGCACTGACTGAGTGCTTCCCTTCACGCAGTGGTCACTTGTGGTCTGCCCATCAGACACAAGATGTATCTGCAGCAGTGATTCAGTGAGCAAGGCTGTCCCCTGCTGCAGGCTCCAGGGGGGTAATCCCATTTATTCCAGAGTGTAACAATCCTGCCTGCCTTTCTCTGAGCACATTTTCTTTAGGAAGATACTTGATCTTGCAGGAGCAGCACCTTCTGGAAGAGCTTTCACATCCCCCTGCACCAGCTGGAGGACACTGTCACAACCACAGAGCTGCTGCCCCACACATCTACCAGATACCTTTTCCAGCTCCAGAGGAGCCACCAAGGATTATCCAGCAGATGGTAAGGATCCTCTCTCCTATGAAATGAAATGCTGCTATAGTGCTGTGCCAGTCTGAAACAGCAGCTGCTTGGGAGCTTGGGAGCTGTATGGAAATGCAATTTCAAGGGAATGCTACACCTCTTGCTGTTGTATGGGACCCTTACTGTCCTAGGCAAAACCTACAAATAAAGCACAAAATTCACAGTGGGAATGATTTACCACGAGAAGGAGGTAGCAGGACGAGTGGGAGAATTGCCCACACTCTGCTGTGTAGGCACAGTATGACCTAGACAAGATGTCCCAGCACTCTGTCTAGCCCAACCATAACTGTGTCCAGTGCTGGCGAATCCACCACTTCCCTGGGGAGATTATTGCTTGTGCTCCTTGTGAAAAATTTTCCTCTTGTGTCCAACCAGAATCAATCCAGGAGTAACCTGTGCCCATCACCCCCTGTTTTTTCCATGTGACTCCTTGTAAAAAGGGAGTCTCCGTCTTTTTGTAGCCATCCTTTAAATACTGGAACATGGTGATAAGGTCTCCTCTGCTCCTTCTTTTCTCCAGGCTGAACAGTCTCAACTCTCTCACCCTTTCTTCATAGAGCTTCCCAGTCCTTGGAGTATCTTTGTGACCCTTCTCTGAACCCTCTCCAGCTTGTCCACAGCTTTTATGTAGAGCAGGGACCTAAACTGAACACAGTATTCCAGGTGTGGCCTGACAAGCACTGAGTGGAGTGGGATAATGACATCCTTATCTCTGCTGGTGATGCCCTTGTTGATGTTCTCCAGCAGCCTGTTGAGCTTGCGTCCACCAGGACCACCAGGTCTCTTTCCGTAGAGCTGCTTCCTAGCCAAGTAGATCCCAGCTTGTGCCAGGATTTCACAGGAGACAATGTCCAAAGCCCTACTGAAGTCTAGCTCTCCCCACTGAACCCACAGCTCTCCCTTCCCAAAGATGAGGAAATCAGACAAATCCAGTAGAAACTTCTTCCTTATCCTTTCTTTTCCAGATGCCACCTCAGCCTGCCACCATCATCCAGCAGCTACCTCAGCAGCAGCCCCCCCTCATCACACAGATCCCCCCTGCCCAACCTTTTGCAGCCCCCCGCCCTGGAAGCATTAAAGAAGGTAAAGTACCCACCTAGCTCCCACTACCCAGGCTGGAGAGGGCAGGGAGGTGCCACAGCAAGTAGAAAGGGGGCAGAGGACAGCATCCAAGCTAGTCAGTGTCATGCTGGTTTGTGACCAGGCTGCTGCTGGAGCTGTGGGAATTGCACTGGGCTATATGTACTAGATATCACTTCTGAGAAGCTTTCAGAGAAACTCTTGTCACTAAAACTAAAGGAACAGAGACTGCAAACTCAGCACAGCCAGATAAAGCTGCCAAGGAAGCTTGGGAAAGCAAATCAGCTCAAGACATGGCACTGAGTAATACGAACAAAGTCAAATTCATGTGTATGGATGATTCCAAAGCTAGCAGTCAGGTTTCTAAAACCTGGGTTTATTCCTTTCTTTTTTTCCTCCCTTAACCCGCTGCTCAGTCTCATCAAACACTACAGGCTTTTGTTAAGCTCCATGTTTGAAAACAAGACAGAACAGCTAAAAGCAATGTTCCAAATATAGTGCAATGCCAATAAGAAGTTTGTTTCTAAACATGGCTGGATGCTACTGGAAAGAAGACATGAACAAAACCCAGCGATGATTTCCCTGGCTCAACCTTCAGCCAAAGGTTTCTTCATCCCACAGGGATGAAGCTGCAATTTTTCTCACCTCTTTCTGCCTGGAGTTTTAAATCAGAGTTTATTCTCATAAAGAAAACAGTCCCAATTCATGCATGACTCTGCTGAAGCCGATAGATGTGAACTGCTCCTGGTATGACCACAAAAAAGACAGTTGCCTTGATTTTCTTTTCACTCTTTCTTAATCCCTGCTCCCTTCTATCTCCACCGCACAGGTCATAGAATAGTAGAAAGGTTTGGGTTGCAAAGGACCTTAAGATCATCCAGTTCCAACCCCCTGCCGTGGGCAGGGACACAGAGAACATAGTTAATGGATTTGACATGCATGCAGTGGACTCTCAAGGTGGCACTGCAATATCATATAAGTTTGAGTAAACCTCTCAGTGACTGTGGGCTGAAGCAATGGAGAGCACTGCAAGGAGCTGGTCCATGCTGGAGGAACCAAGAGGGCTCTGGTGCTCAGCTCATCTCCAGCACAGCCAGTGGGGTGGGCTTGTAGGGAAACTAACAGACAGAAGGTGCTCAACAGCAGCTTTCGTGTAGAAGGGAGAAGAAACAGTGAAGCTAGTATGAACAGTCTTATTCATAAACATGAATTTTGCACTGCCTGGGTAAAGAATGCTTTATTGATTCATGTCTTTCTTAAGGGACCTTCTTTAAGGTCTTTTCCAATCTAGTTGATTCTATGTGTCTCTTTCAGCTGATATGTCTTGTTGCAGTGACTGGTCTATATACTGGATGGCACTTCTCACCGAGGTGCTTCGGCTGCTTGTCAGCTGCTGCTAAAGTTCTTACTTTCTTCCTTGGGGTGACCTCTTCTCAGATATGGTAGAGATGATGCTCATGCAGAACGCTCAGATGCACCAGATCATCATGCAGAACATGATGCTGAAGGCTCTGCCACCAATGGCATTCACGCAGCCTGCTGGAGCCAGCCCCCCCCTGCTTCACTGTGCGCAGCAGGTAACAACATTGGGGTCTGAAGGGCACCCTTGCTCCCACAAAGCAGTGGTTGATCTCCTTGAGATGCTTAACAGGTGTGCTACTGAGCTCTGAAAGGACAGATATTTTCGGGTGCAGATCCCTATAGGCTTATTTCCAAAACATGTCCAGTGCCTGATAAGAGCTAGATGATTTTGAGCACATCCTTTGGTACCCAATTCCTAAGCTGTTTATGACAAGGTAATTTAGCTCCTTAGCGTCCTTAAGTGCTTTGGAAAAATGTATTTCTAGACTCCTCTCTGTGGCATTTATTACCAATGAAACATGGACAGATGATTGCTGGGGAGGAGGGGATGTCCCAGCCTTGCAGAAAGTTAGGTATATTCCCTACCCTTCTTTTTCCAGGCTACGTATTTCCCTGTGCTGTAAGTCATGTTTGTTTTCTTTTTCTCAGATATTAAGGTTGTTGGGTTCTGAGAAATAACTCATGAAGTCCTACAGCCTTTGCCCAGCTCATCTGCATCTTTACCACATGCTATTTGTAAAAGCCCCAGAGCCCTGGGTTTAACAGAGGGGTAGGAAACACAGTCCTTGTCCATAACCCATCCCATGGCCTGGAGGGAGCTGACAGGTTTGTGCATCTGCTGGGACAGAAAGCCTCTGACAGCAGCTGCCAGCTCTCACATTGCAGGGCACTGATGTCCCAGGAGGCCACCCGAGGAGCAGAGCTGGCCTCATCAGCCATGGTGCAGGGTGGACATGCTGTGGGAATGGCAGAGCTGCACCGAGCATTGCCTTGCATGGGAGTCCTTTTCTATTTCCCTTACACTGTGCAGTTTCTGGGTTTGAACAGCCTGTCCCCCCCTTTCTACTGGGGAGATGTCTGGGCAGATGGTGGTGCTGAGGGAGACAGTGGACACATTTGCAGCTTTTTGTGTCTAAAGGGAGGTGACAGGGGAAGAGCATGTGTCCCCCTGGTTCCCACCTTCCTACCCAGCCCATCCTGTCACTGTGTGTTTCCCTGGTGTAGACCATAGAATCACAGAATCGTGGGCTAAATGTGACAGAGGTGAAATCTGAAATCACCAACTCTTTGCTGGACCTTCTGTGTTGGAGTCTGCAAAAGCTCATCTCCAGACACATCCTTCACCAAGGGCTGGCCAAATGGGAACCAAGCCCAGCAGCCAGGGACCCTTCCCATAGGGGCACAGGTTTCACGTATCACCCTTTGTCTCTCCACCAAGGACCTGCAGGTTCCTGCCCCCCTGGCTGTGAAAGCAGATAAGCCCAGGCCATCCGTGGTGCACCACCACCACTACCCTGCTGCAGGGATGCTCCCAGTGCCCCATGAGCAATTCCCATCCACATCCACGGCACATCACTGGACCAGCGGCACGATGCCTGCCCTGCCCACGTAAGTAAACAGGGAGCCATGATGTAAATTTTTAGCCCTTCAGTCCTGGTTTTGGCTGGGATAGAGTTAATTCCCTCCCTGGTAGCTGGTGCAGTGCTGTGGTTTGGCTTTAGTCTGAGAATAATGCTGATAACACACTGATGTTCTAGTTGTTGCTGAGTAGTGCTTATCCTGACCAAGGACTTTTCAGTTTAAACCACACCACCTTCCTTCCTGCACAGATGGGGGTAGCAAGGTAAACCATGTAGTCCTTTGTGGTTCTTCACTAAATCCAGTCCTGAATACTGTCTTGAATGCAACAGTGGCGTTGAGGCAGATTAAGTAATGATTTGATATGATCAGTATTACAACTTGAGTAATTAACCCTTGCTTACCGTGGAATAAATGTGAGGATCAGACAAGGTCTACAGATGATACTAATCTGTGTCCCCGCCACAGAGCCACAACCCACTCAGCAACTACCAGGGCTGTTTGCGATTTGGATCTCCTAGCAAAGCCAGCATGGACCTGCTAAGTAAGGGCTGCATGTATTTTCCATTCAGGCTAATGTAAATCCAGTAGGATTTACGTTCTTACAACACTGCTGAGGCCTTTGCTAATCAGAAATTCCTGGGGAAAAACCCTATCACCTCTCACCAAGAAAAATGGTACAAAGCGAGCAAAATACTTGTAAATAAGGCTGAGCCTTTGGGGTAAGCATGGGGACTCACTGTTACATGAGTGAGAACAAAGCTTCCAGTTCTCTGCTATGGCTCTTTGTGAACAGAAGGACAGGATGGAGCAGCTGCATCCTCAGGCATAAGTGCCCTCCTGGCAAGGGTATCTGTATAATGCCCTTAGGATGGGATTTGAATTCCTGAACAGATTACTTACCCAATGGGATTATAAGGGATAAATATTCAATTCATTTCACTTTCACATGGGTTAGTAATCTGTACCAGTAAAGACCTCTTGGTTCCTTCCAGAATGGTACCATTAGCTGTTTGCAGAAATCAGCAAAGGAAGACGTTGAGCAGCTCTGCTCTGGAGCCAGGCTGAGAGAGCTGGGCTGGGGCAGCCTGGGGGAGAGAAGGCTCCTGAAGGGGAAACCTTAGAGCAGCTCCAGTGCCTAAAGGGGCTACAGGGAACCTGGAGAGCGGCTTTGGATAAGGGCCTGTAGGGACAGGACAAGGGGAATGGCTTGAACCTGCCAGAACAGGGGAGACTGAGCTGAGCTCTTAGGCAGAAGCTCTTCCCTGTGAGGGTGCTGAGGCACTGGCACAGGGTGCCCAGAGAAGCTGTGGCTGCCCCATCCCTGGCAGTGTTGCAGGCCAGGTTGGACACAGGGGCTTGGAGCACCCTGCTCCAGTGGAAGGGGTCCCTGTCTGTGACAGGGGTTGGAACTGGGTGAGCTGTAAGGTCTTTTCCAACCCAAGCAAGTCTGGGAGTCTATGATTCTTCCTGTTCTTCAGCTACTTTCTCCATGAGTTATAAGATCTGACACATCTACACTGTGCTTTTGCAGCTGCAGGAAGCATGCACTGATGCACTGTTGGCTATTACCGAACACATTAAAGCCATTTTTCTTGTTGCAGGTGGCCCACATACTGACAGGACATGTTCCTCTCAACTGGACCATAGCATTGCTGAAGTCAACCTGTATTTGAACTGTTCTGTCTGATTGACAGCCTAGTGTCAGTAAGACTGCACATTGTTGGTACAGGAAGTAGCAGAACTCTGCCCTATCTGTGTGAACTGGCTTCACACGCTGCTCGGATAAATAATTCTCAGTGAGGAAGAATAGAAGGAAACCTGCTCCTGCAGGGTTTGAACACTGAGGTGCAATAAGTGCAGTCCATGTTTTCAGCTCCAGGAGGGCTCTGATTCCCCATCTTTTCCAAATCTCATATTTACAAAGCTGGCCAAGGCTTTCTTCCCAAAGAGCTATTGGAAGCTAACTTAAGCAGCTTGGAATTGTGTGTATTTGTTTTCATTATTTTTCAGTCTTTCCCTCATATAATCAGGGTTTAGACTTGATTTAAGCACACAAAATAAAGTCTTGTGGTTCTTCCTAGGATGTTGGCATGTCTTTTGCTTCAGCAACATAAATCAACTTCTCCCTTCTTTACTTTTCCCATTGATTTTTCATAGGGCAGCCTTTAAGCTCAGTCCATGTTCTCCTGGTATGTTTGTTTTCACCTAGGACTCCTTGGAGGCTCACTGAGGGTTCGAATCAAGCAATGCGTTTTCATGCTCTCAGCAGTCTGGTGGTGTTTAATGCAGAAAGATAACCCATGCATTAATAGCACTTTCTCCATGTCTTCCCATCTTCTGTGTGTAAAGTGCAGAACATCTTTACGTTGGTTTTGCCTGGTGCAGTTTGCGAGTGAATCTAATGTGACGATAACTCCAAAGGAATAATGTATTTGCTACTTCAAACTTACCTTGCCCTTTGCCCTCTCTGCTCTGTTTTCTTTGCTGGGGGGTGTGTGAGTCAAACAGATAATGTGGGTCAATTCACCGCTGTGTAGATCAGAGAAACCCAATGGAGGGTCTTCAGTGGAGACTCATCTGGATGCAGTGCCAGGGCCCATGGGCACTGGCAGCCTCTAACAAACCCATGGAAGATTTCTGCCCCCCAGATGCCAGCAGTTCCTTTTAAGCTTGAGCCTGGGGCTGCTGTTGACACTGTCCTTTCCATGCATGGTACCACAGGTTGGGCCTATGGTGTGGTGTTAGTGCTTCAGGAACAGCCATCCCTTGCTGCACTGGGAACCAGGATGTCCAGTGGAGAGTGATGTTGTGCTTGTGCATGGATTTGGCTTTGCTCCTTCGAGACAAACCTGGTGTTTCAGCCCGTGCATTGCAGGGTTAGCAGGAAATAGTGCTTAGCATATTTAATGTGTGTGTTTTCACTGCTGCTGTTTAACTGTTGTGTGTAGGCTGTAGGTGGCTCCTCCCTTTTAAAAGCTTACTGCCTGCAGTGTTGTCTCAGCAGAGCAGCCCCTCCCAAGGACAGGCATGTGGAATGGTCCACAGAGAGGTGTCTCCTCATAGCCTCATCCAAGTCCTTCTACAGGTTAGGCCTGGACCCTTTGTGCACCATCACACCCCAACGTGCTCAAGCCACGCATAGCGTGACATCCTGGCAGATGGGATCAGCCCTCTGGGCAAGCAGCGTGTTCCATATCCCACTCTCAGGCAGTGTCCCTGGGGCTCCAGGAGTTAGTCCACATCATCCTCTGCACTTGCAGCCCAGCAAAGCACCAGCAGAAGCCCGGCCGATGTGGGTTCTCCTCACGCTCTCTGTGTGATGCAGTAGGAAACCCTTGAAGACTGCAGAATTGCTTCACTTTTCAAGAGAAAACTGCCTTAAAGCTTTCACAACGTGGCTGAATAACTCCACATTCACATCTCTCCACCTGAGCAACCACGCACCTGTCCCCATGGCCAGGCGGACCCACCGACAGCCTCTGTGCTGGGAGTTAAACTTTAATAGGAGCAAGAGCTCAGATGTGACTCCACCACCCATATCTTTCCCCTTCTCCTCCCCACTGGTGAGGGCAGCGCAGCAGGACGGGGAGCAGGGACACAGCACTAAGAACCTGCAACTGGGGTGCTCAGAGATGGACACCAGTGACCCACGGGGGAAAAGAGTCGCTGTTGTTGGCGGTGGTCTGGTAGGAAACTCGATCTAGGTGCTGTGTGATTGCACAAAAGCCAGAGCTGTGAAAGCATTGCGTGGAGGGGGGGTTAATGTCTGATGATGGGGTGTTATGGAGGGGTTGGTTGGAAGGCAGTGAGGCTCATTCAAGCAGCTTTGTGGGACTCTGTAGGAGGAGAACATCTCTTCCCCTCAAGGGAAAGGGTTGCTGTTGATACCCCAGGGATGCAATGCATGGCTGTGGTTGGCACTTGGCTTGAATGGTGTGTGCAAATGCATCACAGAATTGCTGGGGGAAGCCCTTCCATCAAGAGTCCTTGTCTCAGAGGGTGGTAGTGCCCAGGTAGATTAAATCACAGTCCTCTCTTGGCCTGCCAGATCCTCTGGCCCTCATCTGCTTCTGGCTTTAACCAAGTCCCTAAGTTGAAATGATCTGTGAGGACCATTGGTAAACACTAGGCTAAGAGGAAATGCCTCCCTCTGCCCATTTTTGCTTGGGAATGGTTTGCCTACTTTGCTACTTGCAGAGTGGTCTTACTCTAGAAGACAGCATAGCAGCACTTAACTCTGTCTTTCGACCTTTTGACTGTTAGCTTCTTGGTGCCCGTGCTGCTGGGAAGGAGTGATGGCACAAGAATCTGTAGTTCTGCCAGTGATGAATGGTGGAAACTAAGCCCCCAAAAGACAACCATCCATTTAAATAACAAGCAGGACACAAGGGTGAGGACCTTTTAAAGGTGTCACCTTGCTTTTGTGCAGGTCTAACTTCCCCTGCTGTGTTCCCAAGGGAATGCTGCAACACCCTGAATTCTATCCAGGAAGATAAATCTAGTCCAGAGAGGAGCAGGGAGTTTGCCTGTCCAGTCCTGTTGTGTCTGGATGAAGGGCTTAGCTCTGCTGCAATTCATCACTGTATATGAGCAAGCTCTGAACTTGGTGTGACTTTGTGTGATGAGTTTTGATGGATGACTCCTGTCTTGGAGGCTCTGTGGGTACAGCAGGGGTGCCAGAGCACTTATCTACTGGAAGAAGTCCTCTAAGGCTCTTGATCCAAGGGTTTTCCTGTATATACTAAGCTGTGTCCCCTGCGTGCTGCTTTCCCTTTCTGATCCAGTAGTGATCTGTGACGTATCTAATAGTGAAACGCTTCATCTGCCATTCCTGATCCTTCTCTTGTAGGTGGGTGCGTTAAATGCCTGTTTCTTTGCGAGACGAGGTTTCCACGTTGATGTTTATGAAGCCAGAGAAGGTAAGTTCAGCCTGACCACTACTGCTTTATTAATGTGTTCCTGTCCCTTTGCTGATGGCAGCTTTTGGGGAAGCAAAAGAGGAACGGTGTTTGCTCACTGAAACTGCAGGAAGAAAATGAAACCCAAAAGTGTGGCACCTGAAGGATATTCTTTTCACTCTTTAGCTTCTGTAGTGGGGAGGAGCAGTTGTTTGAAATAAGTTGGTTTGTGTGAAGGAAACCCACTCTTAAGCTACTCAAGTGATGCCTTTTTGTGTTCTTGGCTTAAATATTGATTCAAATCCTCACCTTTGGAAGTTGTTCTCTGCATACAGAATAGTAGCACGATGCTGTTGAGCCTGGCCAGAGATGGCAATGCCAAGAGGCAGGTCAGAATGACACTGTGGAAGGTGACACTCACCATGGTTTAGCTGCTAAACTCTTTGCTGGATGGTGTGCATGCCACCAGTGTCACACGTTGAAAAAGCTTCTGGTTGCTCTTAGCTGCCTCCTGGATCAGATGGATGCTACCACCCTGCTCTAGTGTTTGGCTTATGACTTTGCTGAGATGCAGCCCTGAAAGCTCTTGGGGAATCCAGTGCATGCCCCACTGAATGACAACACTGAGTGAGGCCATTCAGAGGAGGAACAGGCCAATGTTGAGACATCGCCATCCGACCAGAGAGGGTCCTGGCACAAGCTGCCAGGCATTCACTGCTAGTCTCCCTTCACTGAGAGGGGAAGCAGCTCTTGCTGATGATGTTCTCCAGCACTACAGGGAGCTGTTGGGATGCAATGTTCTATCTGCAGCACTTGGTTGCAGCTGCTTCTTACAGGCTGGAGATGGCATGGACAAATCAGCCCTTGAAGCTGCTCAGCTGCCCTCCCAACAGCTGAATGTGCTCTGTGTGCACACAGTGTGGAGGCACAGAGACTCCCCTGCCCTGCTGCTGTTGCCATTGGGATTCTGGGAGATGCTGTCTCCATAACCAGCTGCTTTTCCCATGCAGATATCCGGGTGGCCAGCTTTACCCGTGGCAGAAGCATTAACTTGGCTCTCTCCCACCGGGGACGCCAGGCCCTGCGAGCTGTGGGCATGGAGGAGCAGGTACCTGGGCAGCCCAGCCTGGGGGCAGCACCCAACCCTGGGCTCTACTTAAGGCAGAGGGCTGATAAGAAACCTGGAAAGGGGCCTGGGACAAGGGCCTGCCAGAACAGGGTAGACTGAGCTGAGCTCTTAGGCAGAAGCTCTTCCCTGTGAGGGTGCTGAGGCACTGGCACAGGGTGCCCAGAGAAGCTGTGGCTGCCCCATCCCTGGCATGTTCAAGGCCAGGTTGAAATGTGGTGTGAGGAGGGGGGATGGCCCTTGGTGACGTGTGCCCTCTCCTTGGCAGCTCCAGTTTGTCCAGAGGGCTGGGTTGTGTTCCCTTCCATTTCAGATTGTGTCCAAAGGCATTCCCATGAGGGCAAGAAGGATACACACACCTTCAGGGAAGAAGTATTCTATTCCCTATGGGAAGAAGAACCAGGTATCAGTCTCATGCTGTCACTCTGGAGATGTCTTTGGTAGTGTTTGTACCTCTGTGTGATGGCTCACACTCCTTGGAAGGATGCTGTGAGCAGGAAAAGGGTTTCATGACCCCCTGGTTTAGGGACTGTTTAGAATGGGTGGCATTCCTCATCTGGCTCTGCAGAGCAGCCTTCAGCAATGCCTCCTGAACGTGGTGTTTGCTTGCCTTGCAGTACATCCTGTCCGTGGACAGAGCAAACCTGAACAGAGAGCTGCTGACAGGTAGGCTGCCCGCTCTGTTCGCAGATACTTTTCTGCCCTGTTCACCCAGGATTTAGGCTTTGCCCCATAAACAGGAGACTTTGGGCCCCAGGCTCTCTGTGAGTTCTGCGTAACCTGGTACTCAGAAAGCACAATCAGGATGTAGCTGTGTTTGTAAGGAGAAAATCTCTGCTTGTCTGACACAGAGGGATACTGAAACACGTCCCCCCAAAACCCTTCTGCACATGCACCTTTCCTGCATTCACCCTTGAGCAGGAATTGTCTCCACTTCATGGCTCCTGGCATGGGATTCCACCCCAGAGCGTCATCAGCCAAAGCAGGAGGTACCTCCTGAGCCTTGCCACGCTTCCTGCAAGCCCAGTTGTACAAAGACAAACAGGAATTGGAGCAGTGTGACAAAGTATATCATCAGGACAGGCCAAATTTCTCATTCACTATAGGCATCTCATCCCATCCTGAAATACAATGGTTGGAAATCTGCTGTAATGGCAGAGTCCCTATAATTTTGGGATCCCTTGGGAATTGTTTGGAGGGATCACAGTACAAGCCTCTACGTTCAGTTGTGTTTCCGCAGCTGCTGAGAAGTACTCCAACACCAAACTGTACTTTGGACACAAGCTCCTGGGGTGCAACGCAGAGCAGGGGACATTAACCATCAAAAGGTAATCCCTGCACAGCCTGGGATGCAGTGCTGTGGTCAATGAGTTCCTGATTAATCATTCCTAAAACCTCAAACAATTGAGCAATCTTGGTTTGGAACTGCTGTGTGATTACAGAGGGGGCAAGACCGTGTCAGCTTTGGGAAGGGTATAAATGACAGCAGGGTTCATGGGGAGGCTGACAAGAACTGAAGCAACCCTCTAACCCCCAGCAGCCAGGCAGCAGGATGGGGAAACAATGCTAAGCTGTGCAGGGACTGATGTGTTTGTCTCCATAGTGCTCTTTTACAGGGACAGGTCACTCATCAGGGCTGGCAGCTAATTGCATGGAATCCCGGACTGGTTTGTGTTGGAAGGGACTTTAAAGCTCACCCAGTTCCAACCCCTGCCATGGGCAGGGACCCCTTCCACTGGAGCAGGGTGCTCCAAGCCCCT
>NDXB01019877.1:62943-75682 GCA_002631895.1 Agapornis roseicollis | reverse complement strand
TTAGGGGTGTTAAGAAAAATAAGAAGGGATTCTACAGGTACATTGCAAATAAAAGACAGACCAAGAACAACTTAGGCCTCCTCCAAAAGCTATCGGGTGAAGTGGCTACGCAGGATTTGTAGAGGGCTGAGGTTCTGAACAACTTCTTTGCCTCAGTCTTCAACAGGAAAGGCAAAGAGTTGTCATCAATGGCTCAGTGTCCGCTGGAAGCCAGTGAGGAGTGGTGTCCCTCAGGGATCAGTGTTGCGACCAGTCTTGTTCAATATCTTTGTCACTGACATGGACAGTGGGATTGAGTGCGCCCTCAGCAAGTTTGGCGATGACATCAAGCTGTGTGGTTCGGTTGATACACTCGAGGGAAGGACTGCCATCCAGACGGACCTTGACACACTTGTGAGGTGGGCTGATGCCGACCTCATGAAGTTTAACCATGCCAAGTGCAAGGTCCTACACCTGGGTGGGAGCAATCCCAGGCACAGCTACAGGTTGGGCAGAGAAGATATTCAGAGCAGCCCTGCCAAGAAGGACTTGGGAATGTTGGTGGATGAGAAAATGAACATGAGCCAGCCTCAATGTGCACTCACAGCCCAGAAAGCCAACCGTATCCTGAGCTGCATCAAAAGGAACGTGACCAGCAGGATAAAGGAGGTAATCAGGAGACTGGAATACCTCCCGTACAAGACGGGCTGAGAAAGTTGGGACTGTTTAGCCTGGAGAAGAGAAGGCTTCGTGGAGACCTTCTAGNAGGTAATCAGGAGACTGGAATACCTCCCGTACAAGACGGGCTGAGAAAGTTGGGACTGTTTAGCCTGGAGAAGAGAAGGCTTCGTGGAGACCTTCTAGCAGCCTTCCAGTATCTGAAAGGGGCCTATAGGGATGCTGGGGAGGGACTCTTCTTTAGGGACTATAGTGACAAGACAATGGGTAAGGGGCTCAAACTTAAACAGGGGAAGTTTAGATTGGATCTAAGGAAGAAATTCTTTCCTGTTAGGGTGGTAAGGCACTGGAACGGGTTGTCCAAGGATGTCANCAATGGGTAAGGGGCTCAAACTTAAACAGGGGAAGTTTAGATTGGATCTAAGGAAGAAATTCTTTCCTGTTAGGGTGGTAAGGCACTGGAATGGGTTGTCCAAGGATGTCATGAGTGCTCCATTGCTGGCAGTGTTCAAGGCCAGGTTGGAGGAAGCCTTGGGTGACATGGTTTAGTGTGAGGTGTCCCTGGTTATGGCAGGGGGGTTGGAACTAGATGATCTTTATGTCCTTTCCAACTCTAAGTGTTCTATGAGACTCCATGATTCTATGATTTTTTTGTCTATCAATGGGCAGTTCACATGCTCCACATGTTGTGATTTTGGTACTTAGTGGGTTTACCAGTAGCTATGCATAAGTTTGCTTAAATTGTAGTTTTGTCTGTATGGCTTCTGGGTTTTGTGGGAATTTTATGTTGCTGTTTAGACCCTTATGCAACAAAATATTTAAATATAATCTTAGAAAATGAAGGAGTAATTGGAAATGTCGTATTTGTCAGCATCTAGGTCCTTGTCCTTTTTTGCATAGTCTAATTTGTTTCAGATTTCTTTAAGGGTTATTAATTCTTGTTGCCCATAGTGAGTGGCAAGAGCAAGTGTAAGTTTATTGGAATGTCAAAGTTCCAATGAGTGACATATCCAGTAAGACCCTGTTTAACTAGGTTATTTGGTTCATGCGATTTTGTGTGGAGTTTTTTCTATGTTTTTGTTTGTTTGAGTTTTTTTTTTAGCGTCTGTTGACAAACTGGGTTAATTCTAGCAAGCTGTTTTAGGTAAGATTTTATTTAAACAGGTTGGAAGCTATTTCACAGTCTAAAACATATACACATGCAACGCTACCACAGGGACACATTGTGCATTTACAAATAGAAAAGCAATTGTGAGATTCACAGGATTTCAGCGCAGTCTTGGCAGATTTTTTGTTTATTCCTGGCAGTGTTGAATGTATTCCAGTTATTTTTTTTTTCAGTGTATACTAGGCCCAAAGCCAATACATACACCCACATATGGGGAAAGCTTGGTACAACCAGATGTTATGAGATGAATTCTTCTAGTGTTCACATCTGGGCCTGGGTCTGCTCCCTTGGCACATTCCCCTCTCTGACTCCTTGATTGGTTCTGCTGCTGGCTGCTGTGACATCTGTTCAGCTGCCTGCAGACTTGCTAAAATGCTGCTGTGCTTCTTTATCTTCCTGGATGTCAGACTTCTTTGATACTTCCAGAAGCACATATAATTTTATTCCATTGTGCTACTTAAAAGGGCAAAGTATGGATTTGCTAAATGATCCATATCAAGACACAAGGCCCTCATATATGGAGGGAAAGAACTTGATCCCCATGTCTCTATTTGTCCATTGTGAAGCTGTAGAAACTTGTTTATGCATTTATCTTTTCTTACATAATTTACATGATTTTTTTTTAATAATGAATAACCATAATCTGCTTTGAAGAAAAGCAGGCACTACTTGGGCTGTGTCTATAAAGCCCATCTTTTTCAAACATGACCCCCTGTGAGCACCAGTTCATTACTTAAATAACTTCTCTATAAACAAAATAGAATTATATTTAATGTTGCATTATTTGCTGGCATGATTTAATATTTGAATAGTTTTAGCCGTTAAAAAAAATAAAAAGGAAAAGAGACTTGGGGTGGGGGACAGATGTGATGAAACATCCAACAATTTCAAGTATTCTGCTTCTAAACCTATCTGTGATTAACCTGTGACCCTCAAAATCCCTTCTTATGACCATCAAAAGGCTTAGAATATGTGTGAGGTTTTTACAGGCTCGAAGTGCACAAGCAAGTTAATATAACTTTTTCTAATCAAAAGATTAGCTGGATCCTGACTTCTTTTGGCTACTTTTAAATGCCACACTCGTTCAGTTCTCAAACAGAAATCCCTTCCTTTTTCACATGCAATTGAAGCCTCTTTTGCTGCCCACTTCACACCAGAGACCAAGACCTTACTCTTATGGACTCTCTTCCTTTTGGAATCTTTCTTACTTACCGAGCTCCCAGGAGACCCTCCAAGTTTTTTCCAGTGTGACCAAATGCACCCTAAAGGACTCTTTTTCAAGATCTCTAAACTCTGTTGATTTTCCATTATCAATCTCAATTCACACACACACACATGGGATCCTACAGACACACTCCACACAGTTATAACACTTGAAACTAAAAGACTAAAATTCAACCAAGCAAACAACAGATAATAACACAGTTATAACATCTTGTCACCAATACCAAAATCATAAGACCAAAATCATTACTGTAACAAGCCACAAAGTAAGACTAATACCAGTAAAATCAAAAGCAGTTTAAAGGCTGACTTCCCTTTCCTTTTTCCCTCCTTGGATTTAGACTTTTTTTGGCCCATAATTATCTGCAGGGGGCTGGACCTATTACCCCTCGCAGAATAACAGAACCACAGATCCGAACCCCGCACTCACTTCGTGTTCAACTGCACGTCTCTCTCTAATGGTCACACTCACACAGTTTTGTAATTTATTACCTTGAATACAGGTAGGTAACACAATAAGCACAGAACTCAACACCTTAGTACTCAGTCAGGACAAACAATTTCACAATATATCACACACACAAAAAAAACTTCTAACTTACGTTAGAGGCACAACTTGTGGAACACTATAGTTAGCATATAGGTTCCAAGTCTCCGCTATGTCCAACCCTGCAATAGCTTTCACTTATGACTTACGGGCACACGCCTAGGCTTCCACTCCACGAGGATCCTCTGCCCAACCCTGTGTAGCTTTCACCACATCTGACAGGCAGGCTACAGCGAGGGGACTCAAACCCACTCGCAGTGGGACTCGAACCCACTTTCCTGAGGCGGGACTCGAACCCCCTCTATACTGTGGGACTCAAACCCACTTTCCTGAGGCGGGACTCAAACCCCCTCTATACTGTGGGACTTGAACCCACTTTCCTGAGGCAGGACTCGAACCCCCTCTACATGGTGGGACTTGAACTCATTCGTTTAAAACAAAAGAAGTGTCTTACCTAAAATCCAGGGAACGTCGCGAAGAACCTTATAGATCGGGGATTGATGGGTGTCCCCGAGAAATCCTCGGTGCCGGCTGGAACCGATCAGATCCCTGACTCCTCCAATCTCCTTCAGCAAACACCAAAACTGTTACCAAAAATCCAGACTAAGAAACTTATCAATACCAATGGGATGTAGATAAGCAGACACTTCTTTATTACAGCACCAGGTGCATGGGGGATAGCTCCTCCTAATGTGCACACCTTGCACCAAAATCAAGTTTCTTACATAGAGCCTACTCATACATAAACATGTTACTTCCCAACAATCATTAACATATTCTCCTCCCATTTCCGATTCTTCACAATAAAGGTTGGAATCATCTAGAAATGGGTCTGGGGTATAATTTGGGTAGGTGGTCGTGAGTCAGTGGTCGCAATCTGCCCCTGCTGGGATTACCTTTTGCTTGAGTTCATGGGTTTGGCAGGTATCCCCACGGTTTCTGGCAGGTCTCTATAGACTGTCACGGTTGGCTCTCTTTGCTCTCTTTAATCTAGACTTCTGATGGCTACATATATTGTTCTATTGTTCTTGTTTCTATGTAAGTATTAATCAGTTTGTAAAACAACTTGTACTACATGTTTCTATCAAATCAACTTGTACTTGTTCTACTGGTTTCTACTAAATGATTTTGACCTGTCCCTTTGGTCTTGGTACAGGGCTATACAGGGGATTTCATAACAGCATTTTGTTGCTCAACAAACACACTTCTCACTAAAACATTTCTTATAACTCTACATTATTAAAATTAAGTATTATAAACTATTAATTAAATTTTAATTACCAAAATTCTAAGTATCAGTAACATGATCATTTGAAAGATGCAGTGACTCAAATCAGCTACTTCTAAGCAAATAATATTTAACTGTAGACAAGATCAGAGCAATCAGAAAGACAAAGGTTAAATCAACAATTCTTTTTAATTCCTTTAAGCTCAGTAACTCCTTTAAGACTCAGGTAGAGTTAATTTATGTTGAAAGTTTGAACTCCTCTGAGAGCAGAGATAGTATTTTCTTCTCTTTGGTTTCTCAGTTACTGAAATTAAATATTTTGTTTCATTTTGTTTAATAAAAGGGCTTTTTTCATGTTTATTTACTGTTCATTACTGTTTATCTATGGTTATATTTTTCTTCTTTTAGTAAAAAGTATGTGTCCTTTCAAAACCAATTTTGAATATATTGTCTCTGTACTTTACTTCTTATATAGTATCTTGAGAAAGGCATTTACAAGCCAGACTGGTTACTCTTAAAACAAAAGAAAGAGAACCATTTGAACAGAAAGACTGCTTGGCCTATTTACTTTCTTTTCAGTTTTGTGCATAAATTGGTTGAGTAAAAATAATGGCCATGTTTAACCTAACCCAGAAACCTGAGCAATGGCATACAAACCGAAACAGAACACTTCATTACTCCCACAGTAATAAATATACAATGGCTCATAATTCTGGGAGTCTATTTCAGAAGAAAGATAATTTTAGTAACAATTTAGCCTAAGTTTCCCTGAACATAACAAAGCTGGCAGATTTACCTTCTGGATAGTAAAAAAGCCTATGAAAAAAGGTTGCATTATACTCAATATTGATAAGCAATGAAGACATTGTGAAGTAGTTGTAAAAAGTAACTTTGATTCAGCTGATGATTATATGAACCTCTTGAATTAAATGTAAGGATTCTGATTTCAAAAAGAAGACTTTAGATCAACACTGCCATGCAGACAACTTCCATTGGTTTCCATGTAATCTAACATGGTCACAGATTCAAAGCATAGTATAAATAAAACTAAAAAGCTCACAAAACCAGATTTTAAAAGTCTTCAATTGAAAAGTTAATCACTCAGGTGTTATCACCCCAATGTCCATGTGTAGCCCCAACATAGTGTTATATATAAATACTAATAGCTGATTTTATCTGTGTGAGCAAGTAGGGCTGCTTCCTAGCTGAATCCTATTCCAGTATAAAAAGTTAATAAAAGGTCTAGTTCATCCTACGTGAGCCATGAGCGTTTAACTGGTAATAGTTATAAAGAAGACTTCTACAGACCAGTTGCATTTTACATTTGACACGCAGAGAATGTGGCAGTTAACTTATTTATTTTTGTTCTACTTGCTCTATCATTACTTTACATTACATTAACCACGCACCACCCACCCTGAACACTTAATCAGGTATGGGTCCTCTAAACCCCTGCATCATTAACTATGTACCAAAAAGTCATTATTATCTGATTGCTGTTCAGCAGACTTTGTAAAATGAATTGGTGGTCTCAGGCAAATGTCCACAACTCAAAGAGTTAGTGCTGCAGTTGGTATAACTTTACTTCATTATTGAAAGAGTAAGCAAATAGCACACAGAGTGGTACATTACCCACTGAATTATACAGTGACTCATAAAAAAAAACACATGAAAACTTTATAAAGCCAAATGAGTCAATGTAGTTTGTTTGCAAAAATCTGTGTCTAAAAACTGTGATTTTTTTTTCCCATAATTATCATTTGCCATAGACTATACACATGTGTACATTAGAGAATTAAATTAGGAGAAGACATAGGTAAAATATTTGTGTTTTACTCTAAGAAGTCTAAAGGTAAAGAATGCCAAAACTCAAAATGAGTCCTTGAACATTGCTAGTGGAATGTCAAAGCACTTTTGGGACAGGTAAGCAGTAACAAACACTGAGAAGAAAACAGAAAACCTAATCTGGCCTGCAGTGTGTATGGTTCCATCTCCAGATCCTTAGGTCCAGTAGCTGAACGAGTTACTGTCTGAATAATTCACTCACAGATCTATTTTCTTTGGTCCTAGTTCAAATTTCTATAAAGAAAGTAAATGTGTATAATATGTAAGTGAACTCATACACATTCCTGGGAATGCATATATACTTCCTAGAGTGTGACACAATTTATTATCTGTTATAGAAAGATGAAATTTTGCTCCTACAGAAAAACATATACTATGGTCTAAGGGTAACAATTATGAAGTATACTTAAAGTTTGTATTTCAGTGAAGGAAATCTCTCTGTGCTAATTTTGAGTTAGATTGGGAAGCCTTTGCACATGCTGAAGAACTGTAACTCAGACTAGTATTTCCAGTATCAGTAGGACGATTCACATTTAAAAGATCATTACTCATTCAAATCTGGATAAAAAGTAAAATCCATAAGTCATATATTTAAGAACAAAATTAAAATAAAAACCTATCAATTGTTCTTTATATTTTATTTTTATTTTTGCAAAACAAAGAAATTCAATTTAAAAAAAAAAAAAAAAAAAAAAGAAAATTCATATGGGAGTACACAATAAATATTCAAAAATTAGGTAAAAATTCCCCAAAAGAGTTAGCATTTAACAAGTTATTATGTCACAAGTTATGTGGCCATTTATATGAAATATCATCAGAGATATTGCTATAATATTTGATGCCACCTCAGCAAAAAGTCATAGTCTAGTGTGACACTAAAGAATTAGTAAGCTTTTAGAAACTAATATGTTCACTGTCTCCTTTTGTGCCTACAAATTTCATCTACCTGTGCAATTGGGAATGTCAGACAGAAATACTAGGAAAGCTGTGAAGGAATCAGACAGAAGTAAGCTCTTTCTTTTATTTTTTTCTTGCCTGATTCTTGATTCTGTTATTAAAATAGGAAATAAGATATTTCTAGGCAGAACACTGCGACAGGCAGTTCTGTCATAACCCCAGCCAGCAGCTAAGTACCACTGAGCCACTCGCTCAGTCTTCCCCAGCCCAGCAGGAAAAGAATCAGAAAAAGGGAAAATATTTGCATTGAGATAAGAACAGTTTAATAATTGTTCTAAAGTTGTTTACTGTTTATAATTGTTATTCTTAGTGTTGTTGTTATTATTGTAATGAAAAGAAAAAAGAAAGGAATAAAACTCAGTAAAAAACAGTGATGCACAATACAGTTGCTACTGACCAATACTCAGCCCGACCTGAGCAGTGATCTGGGTCTTCCAGGTGACTCCCCAGTCTTTACACTAGGTATGACATGCTGTGGTATGGAATACCCATTTGGCTACTTTGGGTCAGGTGTCCTGTCTCTGCTTCCTCCTGGCTTCTTCTGCCCCTCCTCACTGGCAGAGCATGAGAAACTGAAAAGTCCTTGATCAGGTTAAGTGCTACTGAGCAACAACTAAAATATTGGTGTGCTGTCAGTATTGTTCTCAGACTAAAGCCAAAACACAGCACTGCACCAGCTACTAGGAAAAAAACTAATGCTATCCAGCCTAAACCTGGCAGATAAGTGTGCCTGAGAAGGTGCTATAAACAATCACGTATTCAAGAAACATGTATTTTCTCACAGAAGAAATACTAGCAAGGGTTAATTTCTTTGCTAAATATATTGGTACCTATTCTTTCAAACCATAGGATTCCAGTACACTCTTTCAGATTCCTTATTATTCTCTTACAGGCTCAGACACTAGCATCCATAAAGCTCTGGTGAGAAGAGGACTGAAGTATCATGTTTTATACTGTAGATTGAATGCACCTTTTGTTCTTTCTGTTGTGCTTCTGTACAGTACCAGGCTATATTTTTCACTGCATCAATGCAGCTAATTACAGCTTCAATTTACAGTTCCCATTATTTTGAAGCAGGTTCAAGGCAGCACCTCTTGCAGATCTGCAAATTGTGATAGACTTGAGCTCTTTTCTTATGCAAGGATAAGATGAGAATCTCAGCATGTGAGGGAAGTGATATTATTTTTTTTGGCACTACTTGTATACTTGTTTGCTGAGGGCAGATATCTTCTGATAAAAAAGAAATAAAATACAAAGAACTACAAAAAAGACATTAAATGCAACATCAGAGAATGAAATTGTTTCTGCTTGAAAAGAAGCACCTATGATGAATGTGGCAATTACAGTGAACAGACAAGGCAACAAATGAAGGACTTGGAGAATGGTACAGATAGACACTCATGACAGATGTTATGAAGGTGCCAATGGACAGATTGCCAGACAACTAAGTCAGGGAAGACACTGACAAATATACTGCAAAAGATAACTTTTCAAAGAAGGTCAGAAAAGAAGAAAAACAAGCTTACACAATGTAAATCTGTAACATGTATGCTCAGCATATTAAACAATTACAAAGGCGTATACAGAATGATAAAGTTATTATGTCAAATAAAAAACCCTGTACTTTGTCCCAGGTGGTGTTTTAATTTGTCCCAGGTAATTTCCCCATCTGCTAAACTGCACCCTGCAAAATCACTTCACAGAACATTGGGAGAACTACATATCTTATAATGGGGTTCAAAGTATCCACTGTGAAGCAACCTAAAACAACCAGAAAAGACACATTTAAGATGTGGTTTGGCATAAAGAACAGCATAAGAAAAGTTGTTCGTACATTTCATCTATGACACAAAAACACAAGGAACTGTGCTAAGGTTTTCAGAGTTGAACATTCTTGGAGCAATTAATGCTAGTTATAGCTCTTCATTCCTCTGTCTTCCTCCCCCTCTACATACATGCTTAGCAGCTGTTATGTCACACATATGCATATACAGAAATACAGAGGCCCACCTAAATGTAGAAATCTGTGCCAGTCACCTGTGTAAAAAATTGTCCTGTGTTCGGAAATTCAGTTTAACTTGGTTTAGATGAGGAATTTGAATCAAGTCATCACATCCTGGGAAGAAGTTCTAAGCAGACGACACTGGATCATATGGGGGAAGCTATAAGTCCCTTTAAAGAAAAAGGTCTCCTTCCTAGGTATTTTTTAGGACAAAGAAGTAAATATCAGTGAAATCGAAGGTTGCCATGCTATGTCTCACCATACCATAACAATCTAACCTTTTTTTTTTTGTCACTTGGTAGATCTATATTAAAAATAAAAGAAAGTGTATTGGAAATTTATTTACATACTCTAATAATGAACTTATAACTGGTGGTTTCATTAGCAACAAAAATAAAATTATTCAATATTAATAAGCACAGAATATTTTTAATATAAGAATGTGCAGCAACTGATTAATTTTATGAGAATGTTCTACATTTTTGGCTTCTTATATTGGCAAGCAAATGGATTGGACTGCATGTCCGGTGATTTGGTTACTTCTTGTTTTGTTCTCTTCTTGGCTCCTGTGAAAATAAGAGACGTTGTATTACATAGATGATTCCTCAGATTTGATTACATGGTTCTGTCATACAAGGAAAAAGATCAAGTTCAGGAAGCTAATTCAACAAAATCAATTGTGGATGCTTAATTATTCAGTAGCATGTTAGCAATTAAAGAGTTTGCTTTTAATTTTAGAAAGGAATGCAAATGTTTTTTCATTACATCGATTTCCCCCACTAAATAGAATATTATATCACATATGTTCCTTTTTATAGGAATTGAAACAAAAAAGACATTGTTAGTAATACATATTAGATTTATTAACACTCATGTGATAATAAATTATACCCACCTGGGAAAACAAAAGGTTGTAATATCTAGTGATTAAATCATACTTTATGAGGGCCCTCAATGCAACCTTGCGCTTTCCAGAGGATTTGGATGCCTGTGTTGAAGAGCAGCTTGGATCAGACTTCTGAAAGAAATTGCTGTGGGAAGTGGAGTCCTCCACTTCACCTTCACTTGGAAGCTGTATTAAAGCTCCAGATCTGTCTCTTGCCTGCATGACTGTGCAGTCCTGACTAGGCACTTCACTGATGCAGATCCTGACTCTGACCCACCCTCATGGAGGTGTCCACTCTTGCTTTTCTGTGACATGCTGCAGTGAAATCCCTTTTATTTACTACAGAGGGAAAGACAGCTAAACAGAGGGGGAAAAAGGAAGAGAGAACTGTGTAGTGAAATGAACATACTGAGATCACATAAACCAGTCTTGCTTGTTGCTTGCCTGTGATATGAACAAAATTAAACTTTGCTTTTTTAAAGATGAGGAATGAAAGAGTGAGAGAAAACTAAAATTTTTTCACATCCTTAAGCATTTTTTCACATTACTATATAAAAACATTGATTTCCTACATGAGAACTGTGGTTAGCAAAGGCCCTTCAACTCATGAAAATAATTTAGTGAATATTTATGATGTATTTGGACATTATAGCATTAAATACTGAAATGTAGTGCATCAAGATTAAGATCAAGAAGGAAATTGCAATACTGATACTTATTAGCTTGCCATTGCTTTACTTTGCAATATTCATGCTTTGCCATTTTAGTTTCCAGTTCAGTTCTTATTTTGTATGAGTTATGTGTATTAATATCTTTATATATCTACATTTGTATTCATGTAAGTATGCAACATGAGAAGAATCCCGAGAAATCACTAAGAAGGAAACAGAATACAGAAAGAGAAAAAAAAAAAAAAGAAAAAGAGAGGGAAAGCTAGAATCTTAATTTTTTTCTTCAATGCCTATTTATAAGCTTCAGCTGCTTGAGCTGGTGAATTAAAAACACCATTCCTAAGAAAATCTAAAGAATACATGTCTTTTCTTTCTTTCTTTCTTTCTTAGCAGTAAACCAGCATATATAATGCCCTACATGAAGAGTAATGTGCTGTTTCTGTGCAGCAAATGACTTCTTTTGATTCCTAAAGGTATTACATGAGATGTGCTTTACCTGTAAATCTTTCACTAGGTCAGAGATAGCAAACCATTGTCTTTTTTATTATTATTGAATCACAGACTCATAGAATCATAGAGTAGCTCAAGTTGGAAGAGGTCCATAGGAATCATCAAGTTCAACTTCTTTCTCCTTGAAGGACTACCTAAAATTAAATCTTATCATTAAGAGCAGCATCCTCAATATATTAATATCAAGTCAATCTATCCAAGGATAATATTTTTTTCAGTATATTAGTTTATATTTGTAAATGCGTAATCTGTGCTGAAATAAAACTGAGAAATCTGAATGAGTAGCTTGCATTTCTTACCATTAGCTGGCTTGGTAAATAATTTCTGAATTAATAAGTAGAACAGTAACAGCATTGACTATTTGCTGGTTAATATATTTTGGAATGACAAAATAACTTCTGAAATATGTTCAAAACCAGAACATTATTTTTAATTGCATCCAGGTCTAGAGTTTTCATTATGCAGTTACCACAAGCACAGAACTGACAGTGAAACTCATCGAGGTTTGGGCTTTTTGGATACTTTTAGGTACAGCAAAAGTCAGAAAAAATATCTCAGATAAAATTGCCATATAACAGAGGGCAAAAGAAATTTAGGGGTTTTTTTGGTTTGGTGTTTTTTGTTTTCTTTTTTTTTTTTTTGAGCAGAAGTGATCTTGCAGGTATTAAAAACAAATATTTAGTTAGTAGATAAAATGTCAGTCTGAACAGAAACGACAGGGAATACACATTTCCCAGATAAAAAAGCATAAAATAAACAATTAGAAAATGTCATCATTGTCCTGTCCACAAAGCAAACATGGAAAGACTTTTAATTACAGTCTTGGTGAGTCAGTGAAATGAATGCGATTAAAATGAAACTACACCTGACAGTATAATATTAGCAATTTTCAGTGAAAATCTCAAGGTCAATATTAAAGCAGGTCAAGAAATCAAGGAACAGTGTCTTCATTCTTGAAAAAGAAATGTTAACATATCAGCATTTCTTTGACTACTATCAATCTTGTTTAACAGAGCTGCCTTTTTTTTTTTTTTGAGAGCTGCA
>NDXB01019877.1:17298-52831 GCA_002631895.1 Agapornis roseicollis | reverse complement strand
TCATTTATAATATTTTTTTTTTTTTTTTTTTTTTATATCCTTTCTTGCCTAGCAGTACTGTGCACATTTGAGAAAGTGATGGAGTTTAAACCTCTAAGTGATGACACAACCAAGAAATATTCTGTTCCTCAGCTTTCATTATTTCATCAACCTTGACAGGGAAAAAAAAGTTATGCTGGGTAAATTAGCTCTTGCTTTGCTTACTAGAGGACTCTTAAGGATAAAAATTCTAACAATTACATACAATAAATGCAATGCCTTTACATACAGTTGTCTGGAAAAACACTGATATGAAAACTAGATGGAAATATATATTGTCCTTTTCCAACACCACTATCTGCATTATGCATTAAAATATACTAAGTAGCCATGTGTTCTGAGGGAAAGAAATAATTTTTTTATTATAAAAGTCCTTCAGCATAATAATGGAAGTACACAAGTGAGATAACATCAGTATTTAAGGTACATTGTAACAGTGAGTTGTGTCCTCTGAAAAGGCACATTCAAATATAGCCTCAAGTCACACAGACAATGAACTTAGTAGTTTCATTTTTAACTCACAATAAGTACTGGATTTTAAGTAAAGACAAACCACACAGTTTGCCAGAAATAAAGATTATCAAGTGTGATTGAGGTAGATTGTTTAAATTGTAAAATAAACTTTGGAGTATTATTTCAGGCACCTCATACCAGCTGTCTTTTGTTTTCACCACTGGTCATGCAGTTCAGATAGTTGCAATGATTTTGAATGGACAAGAAATTTGTATGCTATGGCTTCTAGTGAAAATGTGGTGCAAAGACTGCTACACATGCACATGAAAATTTAGTGTAAAACTAGACAGAAAAGAATCTTACATGAGCTAAAGACAACAACAATACTTTTTTTTTTCTCCCATTCAATACTGGTGTAAGAAATTGCTCTTGTTGTTTAACCCCAGCCTGCAATTAAGCACTACTTAGGCACTTGCTCACTCTCCTACATTGGGATGGGGGAAAGAATCAGAAGGGTAAAAGTGAGAAAACAAGTGAGTTGAAATAAACACAGTTTAATAGGTAAAGCAAACCCATGCACACAAACAAAGCAAACCAAGTAATTCATTCCCCACTTCCTATTGGCAGGCAGGTGTCCAGCCATCTCCAGGAAAGCAGGGCTCTATCACATGCAATGGTTACAAATGCCATCACTGCAAACGTCACCCTTCCCTTCATTTTCCTGCAACTTTATATGCTGAGCATGACACCATAAGTTATTGGATATCCCTTTGGTTGGTGGAGGTCAGCTGCTCTGGCTGTGTCCCCTTACAGTTTGTTGTGCACCCCCAGTCTACTCACTGGTGGGGTAAGAAGCAGAAAAGGCCTTGACTCTGTGTAAGCGCTGCTCAGCAGTAACTAAAACATCCCTGTGTTATCAACAGTGTTTTCAGCACAAACCGAAATTACAGCTCATTACTAGATACAATGAAGAAAATTAACTCCATCCCAGCCAAAACCAGACCAATCATTATGTTTACCCTAACTGTTCTATGATTCTATATTTCTCTCATGTCAATACGAAAGGAGGTTGTTTTTTGTTGGTTGTTGTTTTTCCTTTGTTTGTTACTTTCTTTGTTACCGCTATTGCATCTACCTAGTGTAAGATTTCAAACTTAACAAAAGTATTTTACTAGTCTAAAAAATGCCAGTCACTGTAACTTGCAAGTTTAACATTGGGTGATTCTATATTCAGTGCTATCATAAATGTATTTCAACAACCAGAACAAAATTGACTGTAAGATAAAGGTAGAGAAGAATTCTAAACAAAAGTTCATCATTCAACTTAATCTTTAAAATATGGTTTAGCATCTTAAAAATCACCCTGTTTGCCCAGTGCAACCTATCTTAATTTGTCACTTGATCAATAGTATCAAGACACTGCTCTGGTACAATACCATGACAGACAGACAGTGACTGCAGCAATTTAATAATTATAATTTAATTCCCTTTATTTAAACATCTGCTTTGCAGATGTGAACTTGGAAATTGCTTTGTACACATTATCCAAACAAGAAATGTTTGACCTATTTAATTTTTTTGGTTTATTTTTATTAATATTGTTATGCAAAATGCCATGCAACTGAAAAATGTCCCATCAATGCTGAACTTTTTAAACAGTTTATATATTTTCCAATTAAACTAGAAATAGATTTACATGACTTTAGGTATTTGTAAAGGATGGAAATAAGAATGAGAATTTCCTGTTGTTGAGCAACCAAGGAGCCAAGATTAGATAAATTAGGATAAGTATTATTCTGCTAGCTTTCATAAATATATGGCTATTTTAGGATGATCATATCCAAGTGACTTAGCTACATAGAATCACAGAATCATAGAACAGTTAGGGTTGGAAAGGACCTTAAGATCATCTAGTTCCAACCCCCCTGCCATAAGCAGGGACACCTCACACTAAACCATGTCACCCAAGGCTTCATCCAACCTGGCTTTGAACAGTGCCAGGGATGGAGCACTCACAACTTCCCTGGGCAACCCATTCCAGTGCCTAACCACCCTAACAGGAAAGAATTTCTTCCTTAGATCCAATCTATACTTCCCCTGTTTAAGTTTGAATCTGTTACCCCTTATCCTGTCACTATAGTCCCTAATGAAGAGTCCCTCTGCAGCATCCCTATAGACCCCCTTCAGATACTGGAAGGCTGCTATGAGGTCTCCACGCAGCCTTTTCTTCTCCAGACTAAACAGTCCCAACTTTCTCAGCCTGTCTTTGCATGGGAGATGCGATAGAGTAGCGAACTACTACTACTTAGAAATAAGTAGAATTGATTTTCCAAATGTAGCAATGAATTCTAGCACTGATTAATATTAAAATAATAGAATCATGAAAATAATAATTATTCCATTTCATCCAGAATTGCTATCTCTGTATACCAAAGCTTGGTTTATTTTTCATGCATCTTTCCAATAAAACTCAAAAAGAAAATACTGGGAGTTGGGTCCATGTTTAATGTTAAGCAGTAGCAGAGAATATCAGAGGAGAAAAAAAAATCTGAACATATCGAAAGGAACATCAGAGGGAAGAATTCTTTTTATCTTCCAGCTATTTCAAGTTTAAAAAAATAGATAAGCAAACATTGTTCAAGAGAGTTATTTACTGTACTGAATCTTGGGTGGAAAGATGCGTGAAAAACAGAACTATATTTTGAAAGCCAATATATTTAACTGTTTGGAAATTTTTACTGGAAATGATTGAGTTTTACCCTGGCTCAACTGCAGATTAGTTGTACCTCAAGGATTTTACACAAGGCAAATGAATTGGCTACTTCTTACACGCTTTGCAGTCTCAGTGACCTCTTTTCCATCCTGTACTTGAAGTATTTTTCTTTTTTCTCAGCTTTTGTGAAAGTTCCTTGCTTTCAAATATTCTTTTTGTTTTGTTTGCCTTATTTTTATGTTATTTTATGATTCTATTATATTATTTTTTTCACTTTGCTCTGCAGTCATTCCAACTGTCCCTTTTTCCGTACATTTAATGCATTGCAGCTATCTCTTTCTTTCTCTTTATTATTTCTTTCTGTTCATACAGTATGTTGTTTGTTTGTTTGCACAGTTATTTCTTGCTCACAATATATTTCCAAAAAGAGGACACATATAACCCTCAGCATAATATTAATTTTCTTTCCAATGCTGTACATTCCCCCTGTGTCCTCTCTCTGTTTTTTATTTAATTCCACTCAATTTCAATCAATACTATTCTCTGCTTCTTTTTTCTCCAAAATATTTTCTTCTGTCTTTATCTTCATAGACTTTTCTTTCTGATATTTTCTGGAAAAGTTTTCATAATCAGACCACAAATACATCTAAAAAGAAATGCAAATGAATACAGGTGACTGTAGTGATAGGACAAGGGGTAACGGGTTCAAACTTAAACAGGGGAAGTTTAGATTGGATCTAAGGAAGAAATTCTTTCCTGTTAGGGTGGTAAGGCACTGGAATGGGTTGCCCAGGGAAGTTGTGAGTGCTCCATCCCTGGCAGTGATCAAGGCCAGGTTGGATGAAGCCTTGGGTGACATGGTTTAGTGTGAGGTGTCCCTGCTTATGGCAGGGGGGCTGGAACTAGGTGACCTTAAGGTCCTTTCCAACCCTAACGATTCTGTGATTCTGTGTAATGGTGCACATAAAATAAATGGCTAACACATAGATATATATTTTTAAGTAAAATAAACACAAGACTGTTGAAAGGTACACTTTATGCTTCATCAGTATTTTTCCTGTTTCTTCACACACATCATTTGTGGCCAGCTTGAACTGTGTAGTTCTGAAAATTAAATACCACATGCCTAACATTTTCTACAGGAAGTCTTACTGATATTTCATCTAAAATTAAACCAGCAACAACAAAAATTATTTGTTGCTGTTATTTTTCATCAGAGGACTTGCAGTAATTCTTTCCTTTATTAAGAGAAATTATCTTTCCTACTGCTGAAAAGTTTTGTTACTTCCTCAAGTCTGAACCTCAGCTGAAAGATAGTTCCTGGAGTTCAACAGAGCCCCATCAGAGGATGAAGAATCTCTTGTTATCTACATATAAACACTCTGTACATAAATGCTAACCTACTAATTATATTCCTACTAACCTGGTGCCCACCGTCTTAATGAGCTTGTTGAAAACTCTTCTTTCTTCACTCTCTCCTGCACTGTGCAGTATTTTTAATCCTTCTTAATTATATTTTCCCTGAGGTGCCACTCTCGTCTGCAAGGCTTAGCTTGTGGTGTCCTGTGGTGGCCTGGTTGGAGCCTGCTGGAACCAGGTGTGTCCTGCACACAGCAGCCCCAACCTCTCCTCACAGAGGTCAGCCTGCAGCCCCTGCTGCCAGCACTTGGGCTCCTTTGCCCAATACAACTGCTTTCTGTCTTTCAGTCTGTGAAAAAACACTTAGCTACTTAAGTTACATGCAGATCTACAGCAGATCAGACCAATCCTTCTTGAAGTTATTAATAACAATTCTTCTGGGACCAAAAGACACAGGGTAGTATTTGCAGGATGAAGTACCGACACATCTGACATGATATTGATTCCCAAAAGGGAAACTTCACAGTATTTTCATTTAGACATATTTGAATATATTCACATATATTGCATATTACATATATATAGTATATTTTCAGATATTATTCACGTGTAATAGTAAATAAGAGGGGAAAAATTGTTTTAGATTACCATAAAAAGAATTATGTCATGTATTAGGGAAACCAGCAAAACCACACAGAAACTGCACAGCTTTCAGTGGTAAAGATAACTGGAAAACTAGAATAGATTGCCTGGATAAGCTATGGAATTTTCTGTCACTCAAAGTCCTCGAGAACCATTTTGACACATACCTGTCAGGCATACCATAGGATAAATGATCCTGCCTTAGGGCAGACGGGTGGACTAGATGACCTCTTGATATCCCTTATAGCCCCTTAATTCTGTAATTTAAGGTTACACAACCCAGGGGTGTGCTTACACTGTCCTAACACACTTGTTTTACTGAGTCGAGTTAAAACCAGGAATTTAGGAGGAACATAGACTCATACTAAGAATTCAAATGAAATAAAATTAATGGGGTACAGGTTTTAATTTAGTCTATACAAGTGTACACCACATTTTGATGGAGCTTTGAATCAAAGGTTTATATTCATTTGACCAGGTAAACAGTCATGAAAGCATTTCTTTTATGTCATGAGTATGGCGTTCAGCTAGGAGAGAAAAATACTGAAGCTGTGCTCCCTGATTTCTTCTTGAGTCCCCTCAAATACATGGATTATGTCTACAATAGTGATTTAGAGAGTGTGAAGGAGCATTCCATGTATCTGCTTGTCTATGAAGTCAATTTTTTTAGGGTAGCCCTAGGGCAGTATCTGGCTGAGTAAGCACTCTCCCAAACAACAGTTGAGTAAGGTTGTAGCTTGGGACCAGTCCCAAAACTGAGTTTGAACAGGATCCAGTCTGGGACATCCAATTTTTTTACCACTGAATACTCTTGTTTCCTCCACCACTTATGGAATGTCAATTTGAAAACAAAATTAGTTTTAAATTAAAGGTCAGTCCAAAGTAGGGCTTGGACAGAAATTGCAGCACAAAAAACTCAGTGAGTATTACCTTCAAAGGTGCCTGATGATAGAACATCCCTCTGTTATTAAAATATAAATTTCTTCGGTATCTATATTTATTCTTTGCTTTTGCTAAAACTGGCCTACATAAACAATGGGGCTCCCAAGTCCTATTTGAAACACAATGGGGTCTAGAAACTGAAAAAAAAAAAATGTCTGTGCCCATGAACTGTGTTCTGAGGTTGCACTCTGTTGTCATGGGCAAAAGGGAACCTATCAGACACACAGAAACAAGAACTGCTTGTTCATCCAATTAACATTTTAACAGTGTAATAGTCAACATTATCGAATTAATATGGAAAAGATTCACTAACAAATTGGCTAAAGCTGCTATATAAAACATCCTTGTATCTCCCCCTTTGCTATGGAGCTATGGTCACCCAGCTAACATTCTTCTGAATCCCAGAGTTGACACACTTTATTTTCGTTGAGTGTGATCAGGTGTCTAGGGTTGCATCCTGTTTCCTGCTAGAAGTATAATGCTCATAGTAGAGGCTTGTTCTGGTTATGTCAGCTTTTATCACACACTGTTAAATTTTCAAACACACAGTTTTAAGTTTTCCTTCACCAATATGCTTCCTTCTTTTTGGTTCCCTGCTAACGTTTCAAAGCTGTACAACAGCCTCCCCAGTCTCAGCTGACAGAAAGGGCTACTCTTTGTTATGAATTGACTGCCTAGGGGCATTAGACATTTACCAATCTAGTTCTCCCATGGCTTCATTTACAACAGTCAAGCTATAAACAATTGGTCACTAGGGACTTTTTACTACAAGCTCAAAGCAGCTCAGTCCAATGAAAGAACAAAAAAGGTAATATGAAACCCATCACTGTCAAGTCAGTAAAACGTCTGAGGTATTATACTACCAGGGCCTTTATATGCCATTTCAGAATGGCATTGAAGTTTCAGCTACTATTATGTTAAGATTGAATATTAATAATTACTGAAGTAATCTTTTCTGTTAGAGAACTGAGAGATCAATGGCATTTTGAGGAGCAAAGGAAAATAGTTTTCAAGGGTCATCATCAGGCTTCTTTGATTAAAAGATACACACTTGTGGTGCCTTCATCCCTCCTGTTAAATATGTTGCAGTGTACTAGACAGAAAAGTGTACAAAATTCACGGGGCCTTGACTGGAAAAAGGGTAAAACCAAGACCAAGCTTCTGAACTCATGCACAACTGGGGAATTCTGGCTTTTGCCCTTCAGTCTTAGCCTACTGTTTTTTATGCATCCAATAATTATTTAAGGGAAAATGCAGAAATAGTCCTGAACACAGACCATGCTGTATAACAGATGAAGACTCTACACTACTGAAAATTAGAAAATAGACTAGCAACTTCTCATTTTCTGAGTCACTTCATCCTAATCTCCAATATCAGGTATGCTCTGTATGCTTACCATGGATAAGGGAAATTAAGACTATGTTGCTACCTAAAAATAGGTATGCTAGTCCTTGTCCCTGAGATCAAGGTGTGTAAATTGACTTCTGTCTACACTGTTTGAGACAGTCAAGGTCATAACTTGCCCCACCTCACCTAGAGACTAGTTGTACCTCAGGAATGTTATAAAAGACAGATTTGTTTTAGAGAAAGCTATTGGAAACAATCCAGACCAGAGCTACGTGTAAGGTAAAAATCTAAGCAGTAAGGATGCTCACAATGCAAGTACTTGAATTAATACCCTGAAAATTTTCCTTTTTTTAGAACATGCATATCTTCTAGTGACTCAGCTTAGTTTACCAGATTGGGAATCTAATATCTTAAACTATGTCAAAAGAAAATTTGCTGGAACACAGGAAATATTTTGATGCTATTTGCTTTACTTTTTATGCCAAAACAGTTCTACTTTTGGGTTTTTTTTGTTTGTTTGGGGTTTTGTTTTTTGTTTGTTTGGTTGGTTTGGTTTGTTTTTTTTTTTTAATTTGTAAGCTATCTCTTAAAAAAACATCACATAGTATTGAAGCCTATATTTATTAGTAGAAGCTCTCCACTGACTGCTATAACTCTTCTTGTCACGTACATAAGCTGCACAATAGGCCTAATTATGATAAAGATGTTACTATCACACCTTCAAACATTCTGTGGCCCAAGAGAGAAGTTTGGAGTTCAAGGGAAAGTCTACTCTCTAAAACTCTTGTGCATATTACTAAGGTGAGAAATATGTTAAATAAATAAAACTAAGTAAGTAGCTTTATAGGAAGCAGAAGCAAACTTTTAATTCATTGCTATGGAAAGATTTTTGCAGCTTAAGATTTTCTTAGAGTAACCTTTTTTGTGTATATGGTCACACTGAGATTGACAGACTTACAGAAAGTTTAAGTTCTTTAATCCAATGAAAAAGAAAAATTATTATTAATAAAGGTATTTAAATATGGGCCAGGCTACAGATAGTCAACATTTAATTCAAAATTATACTGCAGGGTTTTAGATCAGAAAATGCTATCTCATATAGGTAGGGGATATGTTCAGTCCTGTATTGTCACAGATCAGATGTGATTTATTAAATAATTTTCTGAGCACCAATATTATTTGATGTAAGTGATGATGTATAATATTGCATTCGTACAAAATCTGCATTCTTTCACATAAAAGTTGGGATACTATTTTATTTTACTGTCAATGGTTTGGGTTTTTTTTAATCAAACTTACTTAAATGGGGAACAAAATACTGCAACTAAATATCAGTTCTTGATGAAATAATTTCATAGAAAATTTTGGACAGGATTCAGTTGTCTAAATAGAGGCATATAACGCCAGCTAAGGTGTCATAGGTCATCCTTATGGGGCTTACAAACACGACACCAGATCTACAGAAAATCTGCATGTTTTTCTGGAACAAAAATAGAAAGACAGGTGTACTATCTTAAGGTATCTCAAGTGGCACCAGCTGGCTACGATTGGTACCTGAATTGGGCCTGTCAGGAAAGTCTAGGAGGCTGATGATCTTGTGCAGTAGCAGGCATCTACATTCTGTCAGCAGAAAAGCTTCATTAACGACAAGAGTTTCATCACCTGCTCTCCATTTAGATGCATATATTTTAGACCCTTGTATCTAAATATCTGCATCTAGAGTGCAATCTCACCGAAGGTCATTCTATTTTTAACCAAACAAAAGATGGCAATAAGGAAAAGGACAACAAAACTGAACTAATAAAACTTATTGATCCTGTACTATTCACTTTTTAAAGACCACACACACACTAACGTCACTCTTCAACCTATTTCTAGTCTCATTTCTCAGTATATAGGCAACTGAGGTAGTATAGTCAATATAGATAACTTCCATAGACTACGGTATTTTTTACTTTTAGTTTGGGTAATCAACTTAAATACTAACAGAAACTCAAATATTTCACACTAGAAATATACATTTGTCCGTTTCTTTCAATAACAGGGAGCTGTTCTGCAGCCACTGCAGAAGAATAAATGTCAGACCACCAGAGGAAGTAATCCTGTAAAAATGGTCATTCTTATTTTTCCTTAGGAAATTTTCTGTTGGTATAAAATGCATTCCTGATAATGAAACCTGGAGCACTGCAGTGTATTCAGGAGCTGGAAGAGCTGAGCTCAGTTTGCTTCAGTGAATGTCTATTCAAGCAGAGTGGACCTTCATCAAAAACAAAGAGCTAGGAAATTTCTTCTGTAGCAAATACCCATGAAATGAAAGATATGGTTAAAAATATCTTCAGATAATGAAAGAGGATGACTTCAGGAATTTCATCTCCTGATGAAAACTAATAATGTTATTTCAGCCTACATATTTTTTTTTCTCCTGAGCTTTGCACCTTCATAATTTCCCTCTATACTCCTCTTTCCCTAGAATAAAAAAGTGACAAAAAATACTTACAAACATTTACCATAATTAGATAATTTCACTAAAATTAATAAAACCTACATTTCTTCTTCAAGTATTTATTAAATACATTTATTCCAGACCTAATGTCTTGCATACGTATGTCATAAAATACTTCAGCTGACTCTGCATTTTATACTTTACCTCTTACATATTGACAAATATTTTCCAACGTAGCAATAAAAGTGGTCTCAGAAAATTCAAAGATGATTTACAAATAAATATTGATAAACTCACACTTGGTTGATACCTGAAAATACCCTTTGGAAAACAGCACCCCAGAAATAAATCTCTACTAATCTTCTCTATAACTGAATGGTATTTCAGTGCTTCCTCGAATTGTATCTGTTTGAATCTCTGAACATGTTCTGTTTGGGATTTAATTTGTTTTAACTTTAGATTATACAATTTCTAGACACCAATTTTTCATTGCTTTCTTATGATATCTTATAGTAGGAAGACTTGAAGTGTGTCATTTTTCAGAGATGGAAAGAAACTTCTGTAAATATAATACACCTAGATGAAGACATTACCAAGTAAGAGCAGGAAAATGGTGCCATTATTTTGCTTAAGCTTATTTAATTTAATTTAATTTAATTTATAAAATTAACAGGATATACAGAAACTACTGAATCCAGAATTGATGCTTAAACCAAAATTCTTAAATTTAAAATTCTTAGATTTTAATTCTTAATTTTAAACCCAAAAATTTATTGCTTAAAGTTCAATTAAAAATAGGACATTTTCCTCTTATTTACATCTGTCAAAGCCAATTTCAAAGAGATTTGTTAAGATCTCTGAAATGTTTTGAATTCAGCCCACATGAATCTACTGTTCTTTGATCTGAATACACCAGCCAATACAGCTGCACCTAGCAGATTCCATGAAAAGCTATCCTTCTGTTTTGTCCTATTTTACTTATTCAGAGTCTTCTCATTTTAGAGATGAAATGCTTGTGATTTATCACAAATTCTAACCTTTTAATAAGTGAAAAATAAGGCACACTTCTGAACTGAATTTCATTATGGTTACCTACATATCTAGAAGTGAAATTGTTACGCTGACAAATGAAAAACATTCGGGAATCAAATTCTAAACCTAATTAAAGTCTGAAAACAGGACAATTTGAACTTCTAGTTGCTGAATCTAGTTAATTAAAATACAAGAGCACATAAAATCACAGCCATTTTAGAATACTGAAGTGCAAATTAAAATTTATTAAACTGCTTGAAATTTATAGATGAATTAATATAAATTACAAATATAATGTATTTGTGTGTAGAGGATAACAGTATACTCAAAAGTACTAGCACTAAACAATGTCCATTAGACAAAATAATAATAAACTCTCTAAAACAACTTAGAATGGTCAATTATATATTTTTTGGTATATTATCAAAGTGAATTAGTTGATAATAATGAAGGCATTTTATCAGTAATTGCTGCAATTTTTTGCCTGTCATTTGTTCAGTTTATCATGCAAAATTACTTGTTTTGATTAGGTCTCATTAAAAAAACAACAGAAGAAGGAAATCACTTAATTTTAATTTGCTATGTAATTTCACTTAAGAAAACAATACAAAAGCTGTTGGATAATAAAGTTTTTATGATATTCTGATAAACATAATAGAGATCTGTGACTGAGCAACAGTGGACAATAGGAAATTTGAACAGTTTTCTCCATAATACACCAAATTGACAGCCTCAGGAAATGCATATTAAGTTTTATTGAAGTTATATTTAACTTACTGCAAGGAGAAGATGGTAGAGTAAATAAAGAGTCATACTTCACTGCATGCTTCATGATTAAATTGTTTTTTTGTTAAGAAAGATCAGAACAATTTTGACAAATTCAGCCACAGGGGGGAACCAAGAGGGTTATAAAATTATGAAATACTTCTGGATAGAAGAGACCTCTGGAGGCCATCTGTTTTATCTCCTTCATGCAAGAAGAGTTAGTTGGATGAGGTTGTGCAGACCCATGAGTACTGCAGGTCCCACAATCTTCCTGGAAAACCTCTCAAAGTATTTGATCACCCTCGCTGCAAATAAAGTAATGGTATAAATAATGAAACAAAGCCCAGTTTTCCCACTGTTTTCTCTACACTAATATAAAAACTGACACAGAAAACAATGTTTATCAATAATGCTTAAGCATTTTCAAGGAGAAATTAAGAAAAAAAAATTACATTTGAACTCATGTGCTAGGTCGAAACTAAGCGTCAGTATATGCCATAGAGTGATTCGTCAGGAAGTTATTGAAGAGTGATGCAAACCCAGACTATATGAACAGAAAACAGAAGGGCTTGGTTTTTTTTCATAACTAGGTCAGAGCTTTTTAAGTTCTAGATTCTTTTAAAAATACCTTGTTTCGGTGCATAAAAAAGTTAATAAACAAAAAGAACCCCTCACCTTAGTTTTGGGAAATGAAAGTCGGATACAATTCCTTCAGATGCAGAACATAAGTGTCTTTAGAGACCATTACAACTGATATGTCTAATATTACAAATTCAGTGATCAGAGTCACACCATCTCTAAATAGCTGGTTAAGTCATTTGAGATTAATGTATTTGTCAGAAGACAAAAGATGTATAGCTATGGTAGATCACAGATGTAAGTTTCAGAATTTAGGTAAACATGAATTCTGATGCGGGAAAAGGATTTTTGTTATAAACGTTAGAAAAAGATATTGGAAATGATGCAAAGTCACCATCAGAGAACACTTAGCAACAGTTTCCAGTATATCAGTAGTAGAAATATTAAGTAGCAATAAACCCTTTCTCTCAGTCTTGCTTTACAGCTCAAGAGATTTAAATGTCTTCCTGGACCAAACCAGACTCCCTGTGGATCGCATTGCTGGCATTTCAGCAGCTCGTCTTTGAGTCAGCTCTGTTTCAGGCAAATGCTCTTTCAGGAACTTCCATTGTCTATTTCTATTGCTATCTTTCTACTTGGTGATGTTTTCATTTCCTTCCTGCCCACAGTCCGTACTCCATACTTTTTTCCCAGACGGCCATGTTCAGCTATGCTAGTGAAAGGAACCAGTTTTCCCTTTTCCAGAAGGTCCCAGCAGGCTGCAGCAGCTGGACAAGGCAGACAGGCTTTCCCTGTTCTCCTCTGCTGCTTCATTATAGTCTTTTCAAGAAAACCTATTGCAAATGTAGTCCTTGCACAATACACTGAAAACTAGTCTGTTTTCTATCTGTAGTTTAATTCCCTTTAGGCAGTGAATATAAGTAGCAGAAGGACTTCTATATTCTAGCTGACTGCTCTAATCATTTATTTGTTTGTTAAAGGAATTTATTTATTTGTTAAAGGATTTAATTAAAAATTACTGGGTTTAGTCTCTCCTGTTGTAAACTTCAGAATTTCAAAGGAAGGCACTCCCTGAAACTAGAATGCTTTCTTTTCATAGTAAGTGTGGTTTAAAATTTCTGTAATCTACCGTTTACCTAGTTGATGCAGTAAACTTAAGGGAACAAAAAACCACAAAATGCTGGAAACTGGAAAATTGTCACACCTAGCTAATTTAAACTCCATTAAAGTACTTACTATGCAGTTTATTCTCAGTCAGAATATTACATTAAGCAGCATAACCTGCTATTGACATAAATGGCATTATTATATAGATTTATGTAGACCAGCTCAGAAGATGAATCATATAGTAGAAAAACTGGCACAAGATGTGCTATATTGTCTCGAATTTTTAGCTTTTAAGGTGTGATACTGGACATAAGTGTTCATATCTTTAGTGGTCTGTTGTCTTCAGTTGCCTAGTGCTGATGAAGTATATCATGTATTAAAGCCCAAATTTAAAATAACACTTTTACGCTCAAATCTGAACTATTTGCCTGCTTTACTGATTGAATTTGACCAGTATATGGGTTAAACAGATGATTTGGTGTGGGAAACTGTGTGTTTGAGTGCTGTTTTAAAAAGAAAAAATCAGCTGGAGAGGGACAAAGTTTATATAACGCCATTCTTTTTTCAGTAAAAGTGTTGTTGCTTAGTTTCTTTCATCTGTGCTCTTTGGTAGTGTGGTTGCTAGTCAGTCAGTCCAGTACACGAACGGATACCAGATGTCAAAATATGACATGTTTATTTATGTCTATATACTATTGAAGGATTAGCCAAACTGTGCACAGAGCAAACAAGGAGGAAGAAAAAAAAATAAGTCTGAGGAAAAAAATTTCAAAAACTCTTTGGAAAACACTGGAAGATTTCACTGAAAAGACTGCAAGAAAGTTACGGGCTTCACCCAAAAAAAACCTTGTATGCATATCCTTAGTGGAGATAACACTTAAAGCAAAATCTGCTTTGAGGTGATTTAAAAGGGAAATACAGCAAATGAGATGATTTAGGAATGGATTGCCAGAATTGTTTTTTAAAACTTAGCATACGAAAGTTATGGCCATTTTTTCTCTCATTCCTTTAGCTATTTATTTTCTAAATATGTGCAGTTGTGTTGTCTACTTCAGTGGATATGAATAATCTGCTTTTGTTTTTATTTCTCTTAATACAGCTGGATATCAAATGACTTTAAAGATAACTATAAACGAGACAGTAATTGCCCAGGCATATATGAATATAAACCACAGTCCTGAAAAAACCTGCCTCAGCTCCTGCCATGTTCTACAGAGTTTTATAGGGCAAACATGGAAATCTCATGTAAATCTTTGTGAACCTGATGAAGAGGTGGTCTGTATATCACAGACATGAAGAGAAGTAGGAGGATGCCCTAGTAAACACTGCTAATGAGGAAGGCTGTTTGATGTACAGAACATTATTCCAAATATGAAAATAAGTAAACAAATTTAAATTATTCTAATTGTTTTGCATGTTTTGTAGAGAGGGATTTTTCTGCTAGGGTTTTTGTTTTGTTTTGTTTTCAGTTCAACACAATCAGAATTCTGATACATAAAATAATATTTTCTAAACTAGATGCTCTATCAATTCTTCTCTACAAATGAAAAAATGTTCATTCAAAACTTCACCTGCAGGAAGAAGATTTTCTATCCATTCTACTAACTTAACACAAAACCTGCTATACAAATTCCCACTGACTCTCTGATGGTGATGATAGATTTGTAAACACAGGAGAACACTCCTCTGGATGTTCTCTTTTGATGTAATCTCAATTTATTGGCAATGGAAAGGATGATTGAGGGTTAAGCAATTGGCTTCTCCCATCTCCTGAGATTAGAATGTCTGAGCTCTCCAAATGTAAGAATATCTTTTCATCTGCACAGGAAATGAGAGCAGAAATTTACAGTTTCTCATTCCATTAGTGTTCTTTCTCTTACTTACATTCCATACTGTTTCTGGGTGGCAATAGTTCGATGGTTTTCATAGAAATTGTATCTGTGTTCATGTACATAGGGAACATGGCATATTTCCCTATGTACATGACATACAAACATGCAGGGAAAACAGCACCAATTACATAAAGAGCTACTATCCATGTAAATTCCCAGAAGACCTGTATTTTGTTATGTTTCAGGTAGACCCTAAAGTAACCCAGAATGGATTTTGTGTTGATAAGTCTTTCTTCCCATTAGTTGGCTCACTTTTAACATCACTTGGATGCCACAAGAAATTTCATCACTACTTCAGATATTTTCTGAATATCTAAGAAGATAGATGATATAAACAGAAGAGAAAAAACAAAATTATAAATCCAAGAATGCTGCAGTAGTAATGAGGTGTGGAAGTTAATTGTTTCTTCTGAGTTTGGGGCTGACCAGTTCAAATATGACTTTTTTATTCATCCCTGCTTGGGATGAATTTCCTGCTTAGAAATGCTATTTTAAAAAGTGGAAATAGTACAACAACATTAATAGAATTTTAAATTGTTTCTAAAAGCCTATAAAATATTTTATTTACCAAAATTCTGATAAAGATTAAATCTAGTTTACAGCCTAAGAAGACCCTTGTTATTTTTGCAGTCTGATTTTTTTTGGTTTTTGGTTTGTTTTTGTTTTTTTTTTCCCCTGTTTTTTGCAGGAGTTTTGTTTGTTTGTTTGTTTGTTTGTTTTGTTTGCTTGCTTGCATTTTTTTATTTCTTATTTTTTACCTGGAGTTTATTTTGGAATAAATGTAAATCAGGATGTTTATTCTGTTCTTCAGGAAGAGACCAGAAAGTAAGGGCACCTCTGCTTCTTAAAAAACTTACACTGACAAACTATTTTAAGCACTCATTGTCCTGGATATGCCTTTGTTTCTTGGCTGTTTTCCCAGAGTACCTGGAACAGGTGTTCCTGTTAGAAGACCTCGCTATATGTATTTACTCGGTGCAGTTTGCAACTTCAGTCACTTGGTATCTGTGCTGTAACAGTGGAGAATGTTTACCACTCCTGAGCCTATAGTCAAAGTTCAGGAGAATCTGCAGTGGTGAACAGGTAGTATTACCTGTGTTCAAGACAAGATGTCTTTGTCTGGTCCTTGAACTTTACAAAACATATTTAGAGCCTGAGCGCAGTAACTTGATTGAAAAGGGGAGAAAAAAGAGCTGTGATAGCCCATTATTAAATATTTTAAAACAATGTTTTATCTGTCATGTATTCAGTAACATGGGTTGGTTATTCATTAGGTGATCTGTCATACTCTGAACTGCAATATCTTTCCGAGTAATCTTATTAAGACATTTGTGCTGTACTGGTTTTGAGTAATTTTAGCAATCTGCTAGCAGTAGATAGGGTCCTATTCAGTGAATGAGATTTTTAAGTCTAAAAATACATTTTTATTCGCTAAATGACAAGAAAATCAGAACTTTCTTTCTTATGTAATCATGTATCTTTTAAATTCATGGTTTCAACACTTAAAATCTGATGTCTTAAGTTTTAAACATGATTAATGCATCTAGTTTTATGAAGACCTGATAATAACATATTAAGACTTACTGAAAAATTAAGTTCATTTTTTACAATTATAACTCTGAGAATTGGTTGTGGATTCTTCATAATAGCTTAATTCCATGATTTCTTTCTGGAAATACATACATCAGTACCTTTTTCTCTGAACTTCCTAAATCAAAATTGTATTTGCTTTTAGTATGTAAGAAAATGCCTCCTTGTCAATTAATAAGACAGCAATATAAATTACTTTTTATCCATGTTATCTACTTAATAAACTCTTTTTTTTGTGAAGGTTTTTGTTGTCTTTTATTTGGGAGAGTCTTTTACATTTTCTCTATTTTCTTTTTCATATTTTATATAGGTTTGCCTTAGCTCATATGTTACCATTTCCCAGATGAAACGCTAATTAACGTTCCTGTAATAATCCCTTTAGAAAATTCCCATTGTGGGTGCTCCATGTATGGTGAAGTCTGGTTTATCATTCAACTCAATATAACTTTTTAATTTCATCCTTAATTTCATCCACCACCAAGGGAGACTTCAAATTAAAATTATTAAACTGTCTGTAAATTAACAGGAACGTTTGAATAATTTATCTTGCACCCAAACTGATAGGTACATGCTCTGATTAGATTATTGTTCTTCATACTAGACCAATACACTATGTTGAAACAGCGCATTTTTACGTCACAACACTTTGAAGTCTTGTCCATGATGGGTACATGCCCCAATAAGCACAGTAGTATTCAGCTTCCAATTTAGCTTCAGGGACACAGTCTTGCACTGAATGATCATATCCATACAATAAACTGGCAAGTACAACTGATATAAAGTGATAAGAAATTATATGTCTCAGCTGCTAAATACAACTCAGGCCTGTCCACACTCACTGTATTTAAGTGCTTACTCATAATACATGTTTGGAAAAAAAATTAAAGAATCTGTACTTTCTTATATAAACAAATACCTATAGGCTCTGAAATGCCCTTAAAACAATCAAAGCAAACAGAATATTGCTGAGAGGAGCGGCTTTAAAGAGGACACCTGCAACACCGGAGCGGAGTGGGGGGAGATCAGCGTTCAGGAGCCTCACCTCAGAGCACCAAGAGCCACCGAGGGAGCCTCAAGTCCTTGATAGGACTTGTCCCGAAGCCGGCAGCTCAGTTCCCGCGAGGAGCTGCTTCGCCGGGGGCGGAGCCAGGAGGCTCGGAGATAGAGTGAAACCGGCTATCAGCGGCCATTACAGGTCAATTGCTGAGAGGAGCGGCTTGAGAAAGGATGCTTGCAACACCGGAGCGGAGTGGGGGGAGATCAGCGTCCAGGAGCCTCACCTCAGAGCACCAAGAGCCACGGAGGGAGCCTCAAGTCCTCGATAGGACTTGCCCGGGAGACGAAAGCTCCGGCGAGGAGCTGACTCGCTGGAGGCGGAGCCAGGAGGCTCGGTGGCAGCTGTGAGTGGCTAAAAACCTGCCCAGGAAGTACGAGGGACCAGGAGTGGGTAGAGGCAGTTCGTGCGGGCAGGCGAGCACTAGTCGTATGAGCAAGGTAAGGGCTGGGAGCTCTGCTCTGGCTGCCCTGGCGGTGGCCAGCGTAGGCACCCAGACAGAGCCGATGAGAGGGGAGGCTGCAGGGCAGAATGGGCAGGCCTACACTGGGTGCTCACTGGTGGAGGTCCTGCTGCAGCAGGTGGCTGAGCTGCGGGATGCAGTTAATAGGCTGAGAGGTGTCAGGGAAGCTGAGAGGGAGCAGGACTGTTTGCTCCAGGATCAAACTGTGCAGGGGCCTCAAGTTTCCCCTCTGGAAGAAGGGAGCAAGGAGGCTACTAACCCGGGAGGATGGCAATTAGTAATGAGGAAAACCAACAAAAAAGGAGGAAGAGGACAGTTAAAAGTAAGGGGCTTCCTCCTACATCTGTTGTCCCCACCCAGAGCCGTTTCGCGGTCCTGCAGGGGGCTAATGAGGAAAGGCGCTTGCATCGGGAACAGCCGCTGGGGCGCTGGTAAAGAAGATCTCTACTGGTGCTGTCAGGAAAAAGCGGGGGGTCCTAGTAGTGGGGGACTCTGCTTTGAAAGGCACGGAGGCACCTATCTGCCGGTCTGATCTGGTCTTGAGGGAGGTATGTTGCCTCCCTGGAGCATGGATCAGGGATGTTACGGAGAGGCTGCCTGCTCTGCTAAGTCCCATGGACTATTACCTGCTTCTAGTGATCCATGTGGGTGCTAGGGATGTAGATAGTAGTAGCCTGGCGGACATAAAGAAGGACTACAGAGACCTGGGAGAGGTGGTTAGGGGCTCTGGAGCTCAGATGACTTTTTTCATCCATTCTCCAGGATACAGGGGAGGACCTTAAAAAATCTAGGAGGATTGGACAGGTTAATAAATGGTTACAAGAGTGATGTCATGGTCAAGGGTTTGGGTACCTTGAACAGGGGATCCCAGTTTGTAGGTCAGGTCTACTGGGGGATGGTGGACATGCCCTGATAAATAAGGGGAAGAGTGGGCTTGGTAAGAGACTTGCCAGATTTGTCAAGGATGCTTTAAACTAGATGTGTTGGAGGAGGGGGGCATTGTTCCATCCCAACATGCCCAGTCGATTGCTACCACCTATAAAAAATGTTTGGAGCGACGTATCAACATTCCAGCTGCTTCAGCTAACGAGCTGGCCTCATTTGGTGCTCGGGGCAGGTGTCTCTCTACAAACACCCGTAGCATGGGAAACAAACAAGAGGAATTAGAGATGTGTGCCCATCTGCGGGGGTATGATATAATAGGCATCACAGAAACATGGTGGGATTGCTCCTATGACTCGAGTGTTGGAATGGAAGGTTACAAGCTTTTTAAGTAAGATGGGCCTGGAAGGCAGGGAGGGGGAGTTGCCCTTTATGTTAGGGATAGGCTGGAGGCTATGGAACTCTCTCTGGGGACAGATGATCAGTTAACAGAGAGTTTGTGGGTCAGGGTTAAAGGGAGAACAGTGATGGGAGACATAACTGTGGGGATCTGTTACAGACTGCCTGATCAAGAGGACTCTGTGGATGAAGCGCTCCACAGAGGAATAGGAAAAGCCTCAAGCTCGCAGGCCCTTGTCCTCATGGGGGACTTCAACCACGCAGACATCTGTTGGGGANTGGGGATCTGTTACAGACTGCCTGATCAAGAGGACTCTGTGGATGAAGCGCTCCACAGAGGAATAGGAAAAGCCTCAAGCTCGCAGGCCGTTGTCCTCATGGGGGACTTCAACCACGCAGACATCTGTTGGGGAGACGGTACGGCCTGGCACAAGCGATCCAGGAGGTTCCTCGATTGTGTGGAAGACAACTTCCTTCTGCAAGTAATAGAGGAGCTGACAAGGAGAGGTGCCCTGCTTGACCACGTGCTCACCAACAGAGAAGGGCTCATTGGAAATGTGACACTCCAGGGCTGCCTTGAATGCAGTGGTCACGAAATTGTCAAATTCGAGATCCTCAGGACAGCGAGGAGAGCCCGCAGCAAGCTCACTGCCCTGGACTTCAACAGAGCAGACTTTGGCCTCTTCAGGAACCTGCTTAGTAAGGTTCCATGAGATATAGCCCTAGAGGGCAGGGGGGCCCAAGACTGCTGGATGATATTCAAGGATCACCTGCTACAAGCTCATGAGCATTGCATCCCAACTAGAAGGAAGTGCAACAGGGGAGCCAGGAGACCTTCTTGGATGAATAAGGAACTGCTGACAAAACACCAAAGGAAAAAAGAGGCTTATAAAAGGTGGAAGCAAGGACAGGCGGCCTGGGTTGAATACAGGGATGTTGTCCGGGAAGCTAGGGAACACATAAGGAAAGCTAAGGCCCAGTTAGAATTAAACTTAGCTAGGGATGTTAAGGATAACAAGAAGGGATTCCACAGGTACATTGCTAATAAGAGACAGACCAGGAACAACTTGGGCCCCTCCGGAAGCTATCGAGTGGACTGGCTACCCTGGATTTGGAGAAGGTTGAGGTTCTGAATGACTTCTTTCCCTCAGTCTCCAACGGGAAAGGCTCTGCCTGCACCACCCGAGTCTTGGAAGTCAGATGCAGGGACTGTGAGAATCAAGACCTTGGGCCCACTGTAGGAGAGGATCAGTTCCTGGTCATTTTAGGAATCTGAACAAGCACAAGTCCATGGGATCTGATGAAATCCATCCGCGGGTCCTGAAGGAGCTGGCGAGTGAAGTTGCTAAGCCACTGTCCATCATATTTGAGAGATCATGGCAATCAGGTGAAGTTCCCAAAGACTGGAAAAGGGGAAATACAACCTCCATTTTCAAGAAGGGGAAAACGGATGACCCAGGGAATTACAGACCAGTCTGTGCCTGGAAAAATCTTGGAGCAGATTCTCCTGGAAGGTATACTGAGGCATATGAAAATCAACAAGGTGCTTGGTGGCAGCCAGCATGGCTTTACTAAGGGGAAATCCTGCCTGAGCAATTTGGTGACCTTCTACGATGGGGCTACAGAACTGGTGGACAGGGGTAGAGCAGTTGACGTCATCTACCTGCACTTGTGCAAAGTGTTCAACATTGTCCCACATGACATCCTTGTCTCTGAATTGAAGAGACATCAATTTGATAGGTGGACCACTCAGTGGATAAAGAACTGGTTGGATGGCCGCATGCAAAGAGTTGTGGTCAATGGCTCAGTATCCAGCTGGAAGCCAGTGATGAGTGGTGTCCCTCAGGGATCGGTGTTGGGACAGGTCTTGTTTAAAATCTTTGTTGCTGACATGAACAGTGGGATTGAGTGAGCCTTCAGCAAGTTTGCCAATGACACCAAGCTGTGTGGTTCGGTGAATTTGCTGGAGGGAAGGAATGGCATCTAGAGAGACCTTGACATGCTTGTGAGGTGGGCTGATGCCAACCTCATGAAGTTTAACCATGACAAGTGCAAGGTCCTCCAGCTGGGTGGGAGCAATCCCAGGCACAGCTACAGGTTGGGCAAAGAGGAGATTGGGAATAGCCCTGCGGAGAAGGACTTGGGGGTGGTGGGTGATGAGAAAATGAACATGAGCTGTCTTCAGTGTTATCTCACATGATCGTGACCAGCAGGTCGACAGAGGTGATCCTGCCCCTCTACTCTGCTCTTGGAGACCGCACTTGGAGTTTTGTGTGCAGTTCTGGTGTCCTCAACATAAAAAGGACGTGGAGTTGTTGGAGCAAGTCCAAAGGAGGGCCACGAAGATGATCGGGGGACTGGAGCATCTCCCATACGAAGACAGGCTGATAGAGTTGGGTCTGTTCAGCGTGGGGAAGTAAAGGCTGTGTAGAGACCTCCTAGCAGCCTTCCAGTACCTGAAGGGGGCCTATAGGGATGCTGGGGAGGGGCTGTTTATTAGGGATTGTAGTGACAGGACAAGGGGTAATGGGTTAAAACTTGAACAGGGAAAGTTTAGATTTGATATAAGGAAGAAATTCTTTCCTGCTAGGGTGGTGAGATGCTGGAACGGGTTGGCCAGGGAGGTTGTGAGTGCTCCATCCCTGATAGTGTTCAAGGCCATTTTGGATGAAGCCTTGGGTGGCATTGTTTAGTGTGAGGTGTCCATACTTATGGCAGGGGTTTGGAACTAGATGATCTTAATGTCCTTTCCAACCCTAACTATTCTATGATTCTAAGGCCATTCACAGATGTTCCATTTTTCCACTTCTACCAAGCTTCTGGGGTAAGGACAGGTTTGAAAATCATAATCTTTCTTTGGTGTCACTTTTGAAAAGCTGATAATGTCGTTTAACTGTAGTGTTGCAGTGTTTTAAACTTTAACCTACTGTTTAAGAAAAAAGCTTTTAACTGAATAACATAACTATTGCAATGAGCCTCCAACATACTTTTTTTTTCCTGGTGTCACATTCAAATCCATAACTGCACACTGTACTTTAGAAGTTGATTTGTACAACACATCCAGAGACTTTGATTGTAAAAGGAGGTAAGCATCTTGGTCCTTCAATGTCTGATAGTAGAAAAATGTCCAAAAAAAGCAAATAACCTGCCGTCTTTATGTGTGTCAGCACTCAGATGCAGATATTAAACACAGGGAAAAGTATACGTACTCTGCATTTGTCTTGTCACAGAGACAAAGTGAAATGCCAGTTCCTGTGCTATATGTGAAAAAAGGTTGGGAATTTGCTCACAGAAGATGCTTGAAAATATTTTTAATAACATAGCATCCTTACTAACAACCTGTGAGCAGAGAAATATTTCTTTTTCCATATGTCAATCTAGTTTCCTCTGTGCCAGAAAGGAATTTAGGGTGAGGTAGCCTCAAGGATGGAACGCATGACATAACATTTAAAATGCATCTCTTAGTCATGGTGGCCGTAAGAAAGGGTAAGCAATTTTTATCTTAAGCTTTTATTTAAGGTCATATTAGCAATGTGTAATCTGACTATTATGGTTGGCTTTGGTTTGTAAGGCACTGTGTTTAAAAAAAGGTCACTAATATATATTTTTTTTTTTTTTGTAATGTCTACCTGTATTTATATCTCAGAAATCCCTAATCATCCTGCAATTAACTGCCCCTTAAATTTTAGGGTATGTCTCTGACTCTGCAGTATTTAAAGTGCAAAGGTCAGGTAATTTGTCCAGGATCTGGAGGAACACAAAGAGATAATGTATAATGACAACATAAGCACTTAACATGCACCTAAATTGCAGGTATTGAGAGACACATCTGCCAATATAGATGACAAAATACTCTGCATGGGCCACAGAAAGAGGTAAGTGTGTTTTTGAAGAAGGGTAGAGGGAGGCAGATCCCATCTACTTAAGACATGAACATGAAACCCTCCACAACTAAAAGTATTTACATTAAACCCTCCACAGAGGTCTTTTTATTTCACTCCATCCATAGAATAATGTAATGTTTTTAAGTGATTAATTAGCTCCTACTTGTCCATCCTGTTGTGAAACAGTCTATTTTCCAAAGACTTCCCTTCCTGAGATGCTCAAAGCCAAAAGTTTCACTCTGATTCCTTATGTTCTTCCATTTTCCTCATGAGTGAATTAGTGGAATAGGAGGCAGTGTTAAAGGAGGTGTTCTCTTATTACACCTCCTCTTTAAGATGGAACTGAATGAAGATGGCTGTTGGATTCTTCTGCAGCTTACATTCTTGGGTGACAGGAAGATATTCCTTAGGCATCCCTCACACAAAATGAAGGGTACACGTCTTTTGTGCTCTGCCACTTTACTGCTGATGAATAATAAAAACCTAGAATTAAAGAAGCAGTATTTGATATATTCACTCACTTTAAAAACCATCGGCTACAAAAGTATGTTGCTAACCATCTCTTGGAAGATAGTCCTTTCCTTGCCTTCCTTTTCCTTGGAGTTGGTATTTCCTCAGGAAGAGCCAGGGGAGGGAATGATGGATTATAATGAACTGGCAGTATCCCATGGTCCTCACTAAGACTGATACAATTTTCATGGTAGAATTTTTTCCTTCTTAGTCATAAATCCACCTAGGGTTCTTTTGAAATGTTTTGTATCAGGCTGTGTCCTTCTTGTTAGCTCCCGGTTAAAATTTAAAAATAGTAAAATTTGCCAGCCTCAGTTGTAAAAAAGGCTATTGCTTGCTAGAGGCATTGTTGGAGGGCAGCCAAGGGGTGTCGAACCTTTACTCCACATGACTTTTTCAGGGCTTCAGCTACTACAGATTGGCAATAGCTGCTAGATCTCTAGGGGATTGTACAACCTGAAAGCAGCTTAGGCCAAAACAGGAACAGAAAAGTGCCAGGGACCCTGCCCTAACAGGTCAACAAATACTGGAATACTTTACTAGCAGTGTCAAAATAAACTCAGTTATACCTGTATTTTAAAATTGAATCAAATTAACTGTTCTGAAATAGTCTGAAAGGTGTTCTAGAAAATGCTCTGCGTTGCTGTGTTTACATTGCTAAGTTACATGCTTTTCTGATACTATTGTGTGCCTTCCAGCCATTAGGTATCAGTCTGGTGTCAGTCATTTTGATACAGGGATGCAAAACATCCTCCCATTAATTAATTTGCTGGAATACTGAATCTATGGGGAGACTTTTACAGAGAAATCCTTGGAGAAACACAGCTTATTGAACTTCTGGAAAGCCTGACTCTGTTGCTGTGTACTGCTCACCTCCAAACCAATTTTCCCAGTTGGAGAAACAATCTATGTGTGCCAAGATCAGTCAGAGAGCAAACCAATACATTTGCAATATAGATAATTGAGGGCCAAATGTGAGTTTGTGCTTGAACTGGAGTACAGAAAATAGTTTAGTACTGGCCTCATGTACTCTGAGACTCGGTTTCTGTTATTGCATCACTAGCTTCCTCACTTAGCTATCAAATCCTTTGGGACATAAAAGGTTTGTAGGGTGCAAATTTATTTTGATGGTTATTTGGAATATTTTATGGTTCTGTTTGCTTTCAAGTATTCTATATAATGTGTGACCACATTATTAAGGACACCAAAAACTTTTCAGCCTATATTCATTGCTGATTTTCTCTATACAGATCCCTTAGACTAGCTTGCAACAGCAGAGTGAACTTGAGGTAATATGCAGCAGATTAATTATATGAACTGAAGAAAACCTATGAATTTGCAGACCAAAAATGCATTCAGGAGGAGTTATGGCTATGAGTAAAAATATCAGTAAAACAAGGGTTGTAAATATTCTAGAGCTGCAGCAATAATTTACAAAGCAGGATTTCAAAACAACAGGAAATTTAGAGTAAAAGCAACAGAGAAAGCAATAGGAATCAGGTAGAGGAACACAAATGGAGAATTAATAGTATAACACAAAATATTTTTCAGCAGTAACAGCTGGTGACCAAATGAAGATGACTGGGACTGGGAATTACCTAACTCTGCCAAAAATAATTATTCCTGATTTTCCCTTTCCTTCTACCCAGCACACAGAAAATCACATCTCCCAGATGAAATCAGTCAACCAGCTAAACAAGCCTCATCTCTTTCTCAGTACAAATCCCCAAAATGAGCAGGCAGCCTCTAACCTTCTGCTCTTCAGTTACTGACCTCTTCCCCATTTTCCCTTTTCACCCCTTTTAACAATATCGCAAGCCTCACATATAGCTTAATTCTTGTTATTGCTTTTGAAAACTGCTAGAAAACTTTGTCTTTTTCCTCTAGGGCTTCTGGAGTTAATCCTGAAGTGTAAATAGAACATTGTTATATTTTGTTCAGCAAACCAGGATGTAAATCTGCTTTTAGCTGCAAAAAGCAGCAAGAAGGCTATTTGTTAACCTTCTCAGAGTATTCCTTCTTTGCGTGAAAGAGTCAGAGCTTGGAATCTACCAGCCTTTCTGTTCGATCTCTGACTGAATTATGGTACTGAAGGAATGGATATCTTTATTTCTTTTTTCTTAGGTGTTTTTTATTCTAGAGTTCTCTGATAACAAAATTATGCAAATGACATAGCTCTGGTGGCAATCTTACTTAACCAATTTTATGGATTTTATTGACAGAGGAATTGCAAAAGCCTTTCAAAGCTGTGCTTTTACAACAAAAAGGTTAATTGTAATACAGATAGAAAACACCACAGCTTAACCTCATCTTAGGTGATCTAGAGACACTGAAAGCTCCTGTCAGATGCCAAAAGAACAATCATATTCTTCCTCTTTTTATTTTTCTTGGAAGTAGCTGGATTGGACCCATATGCATAGTTATTTTCTTTCTGTTGTGAGATTTGCATTGAGAAAAAGCAGCATCTATTTATGTGTCTACCCAAACCCCTGCACTACAAAAATGCAGAGATAGTTCCAGAGGAACTTGGAGGAGGAGCTTTCTGCAAGCATCTGGTAGAAGGATATTTATATTAAAAGAACCAATAATCATATTTGGTTTATGTTTCGAGTTTGTGTGTTTGAAAAATATGTTAAATACAAAAAGGAAAAATAAAGAAGTCCTAATTGCAATGCAGTATAAAAATCTCAAATATTAAAGAGTTCTTAAACATGAAGGTGTGAATAAACTTTATTTAAGGCAACAGGTTCCAATTCTGGAAAAGGCAAAAGTTACTGCTACAAAGAAAGAGGAAGGATGAAGAGGAAGACAGATTGCATTGCTCATAAGTTGTGAGATGACAGATGTTCGGAAGTTTGACATGAGCTGAGAGACTATTCTAGGCCTCCTCTGTGCTGTATGTGTGCTATTGCTAACACACTGATGAAGGCCTAGGTTAGTAGAAACTTTTGGCTAAGTACCAGTATTTGGTAAGAGCAGCTAGAAAAGTGAGGAATTGCAGATGTAATCACCAGGCTCACTGAGCAGTGTGAAGTGTTGATATAGGAGACCACTGGCTACCTTGGTCACACACTACAAGATTAGCTGAACTCCCAGTTAGGCCTGGTTACCCAGAAAGATTTAATATTCCTAAACTATCGGCTAGATGCTACTATATGAGGAGGAAAAGAACCTGTTGACGTGGTAATTGCATTAGTAAAGAAGAGGACACTCAATGTTTATAGTTATTATTTAAAAATAAATCATACAATTATAGAATCATAGAATCAGCTATGATTGGAAAGACCTTTAAGAACATCATGTCCAACCTTTAGCAAATATTGTATGTTATGTAGTTTATTTACCTTAGCTACCTGATTTCAGTAGAAGCAGTCTGCTTCTATCTTTAGAATTGTCTTTTTCTTTTTTTTCATTATATTTTAAAAACTCTAGTACAGTAAAAGTAGTTATTTCCTTCTGACTATTCACCATCATGAGGGTTTCTGTTTCTCCTGATGTCTGCAACTGAACTTTAAATTTTGTTCAATATTTAAGACAAATTATCCTACCTAATAGGCTAGGTAAATAGGCAATGGTTTCAATTTTTAAAATTTGATTGGGTAGTGTGTTCATGTGTTTGGGCATTTGCTCAAATGAAGTCCCCTGTAAATTAAATTCTGCAGTCTACACTAAAAGCAGATATCCTTAAAGCAGATGCCCTCTTCTCAGAGGCAGCAGTTTATTAAGTGAGCAACATTTCATCCATGATCTTCTGTACATCAATCCAAGAATCCAAATTTTACTTGAATTTTCTGTTGCAGAAAGACATGTGTGTTAGATTAACTAGTTACTTTTGCACTCTAGTCTACTCCTCTTTGATCTGCCAAGCTTAGAAATTATTAGGTTTCTTGCACAGCTTATCTCTGTTCTGAGTGTATGCACAATATAAATATTAAGAAGTTCCAAAAATCTCTTATAATATCTCTTTAAATGCCACAATCAGCAGTCAGCATAGTGTACAATACTTCTAATCTGTAAATGCCATAGAGCCCTAAAGGTGATAACTTATTAATCATCACAGCACTCTGTGAAATAAATAAAACTATTAGACTTCACTGATATTAAAAATCAGATGAAAGGCAGATGAAATGGATGAATGAATGAACATATTAATGGAAAAAATGTCTAACAGGCAGAATTAGAAGTCATTTCTGTAGCCTGCCTCCTTCACATTCTCTAATTTATGTAAGCTACATTCCTCTTTCAGACTTCCTTATTCTGTACATTTCATGGGGGTTGGAACCTGATGATCTTAAGGTCCTTTTCAACCTTAACTATTGTATGATTCAGACATATTTACTGATACTTATTATTACTCAATTGTTCTGAATTTGCCCTCATGAAAATTTTTGTTTCTCTATTTTGCAAGTTCATTGTCTCCTGGGCATGACCAAAACATGCAAATATACATTTTAAAATGAATCTATTAATCTTACATTTTTTCATGTATGATTTTTCTCAAGGGTTCCATTTCTCCACAATTAAAATGCATGTCTCATTGCCTTTCTCAGGTTTTAATAATTAGAAATTCTGCTGAGTATAAACTGTTTCTAAAATATTCTGACATAGTAAAAGCAGCCAAGCCTAAACATAGGAAGGTGTAAGATACTGTTCAGGTCCTCACCAATTGCTCATCTGAAAATAATAATGTTTTTCTCTCTGTTGCCAAATAACATTATTGTCTGTTGTGGTTTGGTAAATTTTACAGTCTGACTGCATGCATTCCAGAGAATTTACACAAAATAGCAAATCTAAATGAAGACATTGCTGCATATAAAATATACATATTTCTTCATTTTTCTAATTAATGTCCAGCTTAAGTTATTATCACTTCAGTGGAGACTTTTGCCTAGCCTTGAATGTCTAGGCAGATTTTGTCACATACTGCCTATTACTTTAGCAGTTTCCTGGTTCGTAGCTTGCATATTTTGCTCTGGTCTTCTGTATTAGGCTGGCCTTTCCACAAGGCAGATTGGTCTACCATGCATCTTGCATCTATGAATTTACAGGATTTGAATGTCACAGAAAAGCCATATTATTTCAATAAGATTGAATCTTTATAATTTCATTATACTAAAGAGGCAGGCCCATGTCACTGTTACTGAAATAATACCTTATTTTTTTTTATATACATAAAAACTATACATATACCATAGGTTATTCCGATTTCTTTGTGATTTCAGATCACAAAGACTGTCATTCAGTCTTTGTCTGCCAGTGTGAAAAATGGGAGTGCAAGTATTACCATGTACCATGTGTTTCAGGACTGGATTTCAAAATAAGAATGAATTTAGGTAAGAGCTTTTGTTTATTTGCCTTTTGTTTTTACTGTTAGATGGTGCAGTTAATCAGATTTCATTTCCTGTGAAAAACATTATGTTCATGATTGCCCAATGCTGTAACATTCTGCCATATGTCATATGATGGTTATATTAATAAATTACCATAATAATTTTATAAATTAATTTTATGCTTCCACAAAGTTAAATAATATTTATGTAGTAGGAAAGTCTGGTCCAAGAAGGGCTCATTGCCAGAATTACAAAGGGATTTAAAAGCCTGATCATGCACTGAAAACTGCATAGTTTCTGTTATAATTTATGTGGTGGTTCAGCTCAAGCAACTGGCTACAGAAGGTTTCTGAGGGTGCAAGATCAGATTACTACTACAAAGTCCACTGACAAATACCAAATAAAAGATTAGCTGAGATAATAAGTGTTACTAGTAGATAGAAAGAAAGGAGAATGGGTTATTTTTTCAGGATGCCAGCTGACATCAAGACAAATGAGGATGATGCATTATGTGTATGTATGACACACAAAAAAAGAAATAACTAATCATTGGAATCCTGTGCTTTAAAGTAAAAATTAGAAAGGCACAAAAGGAAGTTGGCTTGTATAATCTGCTCATGATGAAAACAAGGAAATTAGCCTATTTTGCTTATTAATCTGGATTATGCATTTTTACTTCAGTCTAATCATGAAATGCTTCAACTGTGAGACTTTTGATATTCCTCATTCTCATGAGATTTACAGATTTGTTACTTGAAAGATAAAATCAAATAATTTAAATCAGATTAACAGTTTGAATAGAAATTGTGATTAGATGAGTCAGACTCAGACTAAGATGATAAAATTGGTTTTCTCTGAGTCTATGAAGGAGATTCATTAAAGGTTAAGGCATGTTCAGTATCACATTCATACATCATTATTGTTATCAATGAGTGGGACTGCATCTGTTTACAGAAGTAACACCTGAGCAACTCAGTCACAATTCTTGGATTTAAAAATGAGTCCTTTGTTCTGGTATTTTCTGTTTCTGTTACTACACAAAATTTCTACTATGACAGAACAATGTCATGCTCAAATCACTTGAGTAAAGCAAATAATATGCTAGACTTAAACTGATCTTTTAAATATTTGTCTGATTTAATGGCTAATGCATGCATGCTGTGCAAAGAAACGTGAAACTATAACAAGTTGGGATTAGGAGACATAAAATAACAATATGGATGTTGCTGAATACTGTGTTATTAAGCCCTTAACATTTCCCAAAGGTAATATATAGTTTTTAAGAGTTTTTAAAGGCATATATAAAATTCCAAGTAATGAAATTAACTGAGAAACTGTGTTTGCATACATTCATTTGAATAGAAAATTATAGTTAGTTTGAAAGCGCTTGTCAGTTTTGAAATCTGTGTACGTATCAACAACAGATAAACTATCCTAAAAACATGCACAAATTAAAGTTATGTGTATTAGTCTAATGTGCATTGTCTATGTATTTAATTACATTCACCTTTCCAGTTGTATGCAATAAATTGTACATTTACTGTAAATTGCACATTTACAGAATGGGACGGAATGGTGATTAGCTTCTGTATCAGTTGCAATTTCTGCCTTCCACCTATACGTGGAACACTTATAGGTGTTCTGTCACTATAGATACCATGTTTGCAAACTACATGCCTCTGACAGCCACAATGAACCTCATGACCTTTTTGATCTTCATAACAACTGAGCTCTCCTGAGACAATTGTATGTGTTTGAAATACTTCAGTCTAATATAAACACCAGTATTTTTTGTTGTCCTGAGCAGATTTTATGTGTATATGATTTTTAGCTTTTAGAGAAATTTATTTAAATGCAAAGAGTTCCTACAAACTGTTTGTGTTCCCAAGATTTTATGAAACTAAACATATATCCTTAAAATATTATAATCGCAGCACTGACACAAGCTCCTGTTTTGGCAGTTATCTTCCAGTAAGTGCACAAGTAATTCTGTAGATCTGGAGTCCTGTTCCTACTCATATTTATTACCCTTAGAAATAAAAACCATAAAATGTTAACAGGGAACAAAGCAGATGAATGAACAAGGCAAGTGCTGGATCAGGCATGTAGAAGGGGAGTTCCATCTTTTGGGAAGAAAAGCCTTTTTTGGGTTGCAACACAATGGTCTGGAAAGATAAACATCCCAGGAAAATGTTACACGTGATCCATCTACAGAAAGTTAAAGAAATTATGTGACTTTGATGCCTTGGCTTTGCAAACGAAGATTTGGGAAGGGCTTTACCAACGCTTACTACAAGTTCGATGAGGACTAAAAAGGCAATGTGGGATAGGAAAATCTGGTTGGAAAAAAGGCTGCTTGGTCATTTGGGATGTTTCCGAACAAGACTGTCATCTCCTGGGTCAATCTTGAGCAACCAATGTCCTGAACAGCCTGCATGCAGGGTTGGGTCTGTGGCTTCCAGTGCATCTTATCATCTGCCATTTCATCCCTTGTCTGTTGCTACAGGGCTTTGCAAGTGTGAGTAAACCCTTCAAGCCTGCGCAGTGGATTTTTTAGGTGAAGCACAACATGCACAGAACTGGTCCCACCCTTTACACCTGAGGTTTATCTGCCAGGGCCTAGCTAGCTAGGACAGTGACAGCAAAGTCCTCAGGTCGTAGGTTTGGTTACAGTGTCCTTCTCTTAGATGGAAGGCCTTACATAAGTATGGGTGAAGCCCTTCCCAAATCTTTCTTTGCAAAGCCAAGCCATCTGACTTTAACAATATCTCATTTCGCATACCAATATAAAGTTATTTGCAAACTGTGTAATTACTGCACTAGGGACAAGGATTTAAACATACAGAACAGCTCAAATTCATCTCACGGTTGTCCTAAAACCCTTCCAGAATTTCAGAAGAAAGTGATAGAAATATGGATTAGTTTGAGACACACACTTTAGGAAAAAATTTAAATGTGTTGAATTTCTTTAATTATATCTGTTTACCTATACATGGAAATACCTTTTATGCTGGAACAGAAGTCACCCTCCTTAAGTTTTAGCAGAGAGATACAGAAAGACTTGAAAGATGTCTTTATGTCAAAAGACTTTGCAGAGGAATGCTAAAAATATTATTACCTTACTAATAGTTATATATCTCTGAGTGCACAAGCCATGATGGGTTGTTGGCTTGATTTCTTTCCTCTGTGTATTTGTTGACTTTTACTTACCTTATAGCACCCTTTAAGCCTAGAAAGACTGCTAAATCTATACCACTTGCAAGGTGAGTCATTTTTGTCTCTCTCAGTTGCAGTTGTTCAGGTATATGCTCTGCTACCTTTTTAATATTCTGTTTGACTTCTCTTGTCAAGGACAAAGTTACACTTGTGTTGAAGGAGACCCTTTGGGGAAAACAAACACAACAGATCTGATGTAATTGTTTAAGTGTTCTGCAGCTCAACAAACAATAAAGTAACTAAAATCCTATTTCTCATTCACACTAGCTACACCTGTTATCTCACTAAAAACGAATACATCATTTACTACCTAAAGTCATGTTTACTACTGGGATGCGCAAGAATGATGCAATGATCCCAGTGTCCTCAAGTATCAGAGCTCCCATTTCATGGTAGTGAACAGTAAGAGCTCCATAAGCATTAATAATGGTCAAATAGATATAAATTACTCTGAAGCTGGTGACTTGCTTAAAGTTAAAACAAGTCACACATATAATGTAGGAATTAAACCAATTACGTGATTCTGTAAATGTTATCCTATTTTTTCTGTCCTTCCTATAAGACAAATGAAAGCTTACAGTTTGAGCTTCTACATAGACAAGACTGAAACCTTAGAATCATAGAACCATATAATAGTTCAGATTGCAAAGGACCTTAAGATCATCTAGTTCCAACCCCCTTGCCATGGGCAGGGACACTTCACACTAAACCATGTCACCCAAGGCTCTGTCCAGCCTGGACATGAACACTGCCAGGGATGGAGCATTCACAGCTTCCCTGGGCAACCCATTCCAGTGCCTCACCACCCTCACAGTAAGGAATTTCTTCCTTATATCCAATCTAAACTTCCCCTGTTTAAGTTTGAACCCGTTACCTCTTGTTCTGTCACTACAGTCCCTAATCCCCAGCATTCCTATAGGTCCCCTTCAGGTACTGGAAGGCTGCTATGAGGTCTCCACACAGTCTTCTCTTCTCCAGGCTGAGCAGTCCCAACTTATAAGTTTCTGATATGACCTCCCCTTTTGTGAGCTGGACAAATTCTGCCTAGTTATTTGAAAGAAAATGGCATCTAATTGTCTTCTGAAGTTAACTACTGATTATTAAATTTTGCCTACTCTACTATAAAGTGACGTATATTAGGAAGAAGTTTTTCACAGAAAGAATAATAAAATATTGGAACAGTCTGCCCAGAGAGGTGGTGGAGTCACCATCCCTGGATGTGTTTAAAAAAAGACTGGGTATAGAACTTGATGACATGGTTTAGTGGAGGTGTAGGGCATGGGTTGGACTTGATGATCTTAGAGGTCCCTTCCAACCTAGTGATTCTGTGATTCTGATCATTTTTCTATGAGTAAAAAAAAAAAAAGCAACCACCAAAACCCAACAATTAAAACTATTTTTCAAAGTTTACATTGAAATCTTCCCTCTACCTTAGTCACCCACTTGGTTTTAATGTATTTATTTCTGTGATCTAAGTGCAAAGATCTGAAGATTCCTGAAAACTATTCAAAGTTATGGGAACTTCCTAGTCACCAAGGAAATACTGTGAATATGCCAAAAAGCAAGAAATGCTGATTTAAAATACATGACTGACTATATGAGTGACTGAATAAAGCAAAATCCTGTAATAAAGTTTCAGGAGACTGACTCAAAGCATGCTCAAGTCATTATAAAGAAGTTAGGCATGCAGAAAGGTAGACCAAAACTTGCTGACATTTCTAAGGTTCCAATTATGTGAAATCTAATCATTACATAAAAAACACCACATCTTTGAAAGCCACAATAGATACATTATTATATTACTGCTTTTCATACAAAGAATGAAATACACTCATAAGCCTATGATAACCATCATAAACAAGAGGAAAAAGGTTGAAAAAATAATCATATTTGAAAAATCTGTTTTTCATAAGAAAAAAGATGTTATTATATAGTATTTTGTGTTTCTTTTGGAAAGTAAATGGATGTAGATTAAAATATGACAGTATAATCATGTCCACTTCTTTGACTTAATTAATACAATCAGTATGTGTTTTGGTTTCATTAGCACTTGAGTCTTCACACATATTCACAGAGTTGAAATTATAAATGACAGTTTTGTCAATTATTTAAGCCTAAACTATTACAGTAGTAAAGAACAGATGTTTCAGGAACATCTGTAATTCTTTCTTACAGTTCCGAACTTGTCATATGCAAGAATCAAGTGACTACACGATACACCTGTGTTAATTGTGATTATACACGTATTAATTGTGATTGTGAGTAAAATTATTCATAGTGAGAAAGAATGACAGCAAAAGATATAGCCACAAAATATTATAACAGTTCATCAAACTAAGTTTGCTACATGTGCTTGGTGCTTGATGTTGAATCAATACAAGGAGATAAAAGGAAAAAGATCATCCTACAAACCTAAGCTGATCATCAAGAAAAGGTCCATTTCATTAGCCTTATTAATTACATTAAAGGGGTTTGTTTTATTGTTTACATCTCTGAAGTCCAGAAATGGCATAAACTAGCATAACAGGTGCTGTGTGTTTCTGTATAAGTATCTTTGTATATACACTCATCTTTTATTTGTATATCTATATGAATAAATATACTATGCATACGTGTGTTTACAAATACACATCCGCATATTTTATCTGTATCTGCCCATTTACTTGTCTGTATCTATCATGTAATTATTATTAATTACACCAATGAATGGCATTCTGTTTTGCAAACTGTTAAGAAAGGGAAAATTTCTTCAATGAATAAAAGAAACCTTTTGGAAAGTTTGAAACTGCATTGTAAATGGCCTTTCCCAAAGCATGGTTGGTTGGTTTTTTCCACAAGTCAGCAATCAAAATCAAAACAACAACAACAAAAGAAATTAAAAAAAAAAAAAA
>NDXB01019877.1:0-12795 GCA_002631895.1 Agapornis roseicollis | reverse complement strand
AGAAAAAATAAAAACCCAGGATTTCTTAAAAGAAAGGAAAAAAAAAAAAAACAAAAACAAACCAAAACCAAACAAACAAACAAAAAAACACAACCAAAAAAGCAAACAGGAAAGGACAGAAGGGCAGTATTTAATTTCTTTGTCAAATCCCAAAAAAGAACTAATCCATTTAGTGCTTTACTAGGGTTAACATTTGGTTTTATCTGACTTGAAATTCAGGGCAGCCCTTTTGAGATACTAATACTTGCAAAATTTGAACTAAACACTGAATAAGGTGACTCTACAGTTGTTAGTCAGGAGAATGTAATTTTGGGGTAGAAACAAGTTTCTTTTCATGCTGAGAATTTGTGAAAGGTAGAAGGTCAAAGGAACACTATATGTTCTCATTCTGTCTGTCAGAAAAATCTACAGTCATAGAAGATTTATTTTTCTGTTCCACTGGAAATTTATAGAACATAATTAATGAAAAAATATGTGCTCAGGTAGAACAAAGTGAAAATAACCGAAGAAATACTCTCTTCAGTTACAAAGCTGAGTTTACTAGGAAGTTTTTTCAGTAGGTTAATTGGTAAAACTGAGAGACATGTTCCCTAATACATAACACAGAAGCTATTAAAAAGTAATTTATACAGTAATTATCTCTCCAGCTGTGACATAATCCAACTCTCTCCTACTTACACTTGGTATGATTGGCTAGCCAAAGTAGTGTCATATATATTCCTGCTGCAGCTTCCTAATTTAGAGTTTCCATGTTGGCATCAGCCCATAAGAAGGAGAAATTGAAACAACAGAAGCACCCTGCAACCATCCAAATTCCCTCTCACATCTGGTCTGCCAGTATTTTGAAACTCTGTCAAAATTAAAATGATTATGTAGAATTATAAATCTCTCTTGAGATGTAAGTATATAATCTTCCACTTTAACACACTTTGGCCTGTTTTAAATTACTACTGTCATTCTTTATCATCAGTATGAGAAAAATAATGTTGCCATACACATAAGCTTTATAAGCTTCTTTAAGGAGTCTATTAAAAAGAAGTTTCTAATCTTTACCTGCAATTGCCTTTTACTGAAATACGTACACAGACTTTAATATTTATTTATTTATTTATACTTCATAAGTGATCCTGGAGTGCTTACAATATCCTGGAAACTAAACAATACTGTGTAAAAATTTTGATTAAAAAATACACAGAAATGGAAGGAAAATAATTTTCCTATAATTAATTTTCTCATACGATGCAGTCATACAATGCATGTAGAATTATTTATTACATTTNGTGCTTACAATATCCTGGAAACTAAACAATACTGTGTAAAAATTTTGATTAAAAAATACACAGAAATGGAAGGAAAATAATTTTCCTATAATTAATTTTCTCATACGATGCAGTCATACAATGCATGTAGAATTATTTATTAAATTTTATAGTATTGAAACCAAAAAAAAAAAAAGCAGAAAACTTTCAAGAAACACTGTTCAGAGATTATGTTTCCATAAATCTGTAGTTTTTCAAAAGGAGAAAAGGGATCACTAGTGGTCTAAATAACGAAAAATCACTTTGTAAAATTTAAAGAACAGGACATAGAGACTTCTGCAGAAAACTCCATGGAAAAGCACAGTCAATAGTGGGGCTTGATATACAAAAAGTGATGTGTAGTAGGTGCTTCAAGGATGTTATTCTGTGGCATTTAGGTACCTGTGGTGCATAAATCCTGTACCTCCAGGATTTAATTCCAGGAACACACAGAAGTTACAAGGTTCAAAAATCCTACTAATTCAAAACAGTAACACTAAATATATGTTCTTGTCATCAGTGATAATCTTTTGATCAAATCGATCTTCTTTTTTCCTCTATTTCTTCTTTTTTCTCACATATAAGCTTTGGTTTGGTTTATGCTTGTTGCAAACAGAAGAGCATTAGTTTCCTCTCCTTTTTGAAGCTAAGTCTCCTTTGCAAATTTCAGAAGAGAGTAGAAACATGGTAGCACATTTCAAATGGGGGTTAAGTTAATCCTGTCTTTGATTCAGTTCTTCCAGGAAAAAAGCATTCCCCTTTAAAATCTGCCTGATATGTCTTAGCACTGAGATATAGAGCCACTTCCTGACTGTCATCAGCAGATCTGCTTGTTTAGATAATAAAGGTTATTGGAAAGCAAATCTGGTCTGAGAATCTAGTTACACTTGACTTTTCTATGTATATGTGGAGACAGAGCAATTAAAGCATTCTTTAAACAATTGTTTGGACTTTATATTTCCTACCCCAATCTCTCTTTGAAGAAATGACTAGTCTGATAACAACCTTTTCTCGATTAGGCACTTCTTTCTGGTACTCATTTTCGAACTATTTTATAATAAGTAATAAAACCCTTCTTTAATTTATTTTCCTTTGCTTTTAATGTAGTGAAAATGAGTTTGGGCTAATAGCTTGCTTTTTTTCTGTAACTTGAGTGTTCAATGCATTTGTTGATTTCATTGCTTGTTGTGTTGTAATATTCCACTGCCTTAGTTGTGAGAGCTACTGCTGTGATTCATGAGTCCCTTTAAAGCTTGTGAAGAAAGGTGAACTTCGCAATTGGAAATAAGCTTAGCAACTTTGATGGGCTTACTGGTGTGATTTAGGAAAACTTCACTGCAGGTTTGGGGTTTGGTGTTTTGATTTTTTGAGTGAAATTTTATTATTCTTTTTAGGTGATGCATTTTTGTGCTTTTAGTATAGAAACAAAAAGCAAAACAAAAAAGCTGGACTGAAACTGAAAGTCACTTCCAGGGTTTTAGAACGGGGCAAGTTTTGTGTGCTTTGTGCAGTAGAACAAGGGCGTTTGAAACCAAAGCCCATTTCACCAAACTGACAGATCATTCAGCACGGTCTTGCAATGACCCCTGCCGGCTGCCCCAGCACTCCCTGCCTAAGTGGCCAGCAAACTCCACAGCCTTTGTGGAATGTATGCATCTATGCACATGACTCAGAAATCAGGAGATGTTTGGTCTTTGGGTTTTGAATTCACAAAGAAAAAAAGGATGAATATTAGATGTCACGTTGATGCATTTGGTAAGAAATAGATGAGATAAACTAATGAAACAAAGAGGACATCATAAAGAAAAGCATGGGACTCCCTTCAAGAAAATGTATAAGTCTGTGACTTTGGACAACGACTATCAAAAATGCTCTGGGATAGCAATTTGCAATGTTCTAAACTGAGTGGTGCATAACTATATGCTTACCCCCTAAACTGAAAAGCAAAGAAAGGCACTTCTTCTTATGTCATTCTCCTTCTTACTCCTGATTTCTGTCAACAAAACTCATTACTTCAATTCTAACAAAAATAAGTCAAAGAAGTTACAACCTTTTCCTTATTCATCACCAGCTGTGAACATTTCCCTGAAGCTGTTTTTGCTTTGTACTCTAGCTTTAATGCTCAGCAAAATTACAGGATACAGGTGGGGTTTAATTAACTGATCCTGGTGATCTCATTTAAGGCTATGAGGATTCTCAAACCACTTCCTTCAGCTAGAGGAAACTGAGAAAACCCCATTTTTATCGGGGGTAGGGGGAGGAATTAAAACGAATGAAGGAGAAAATGACATCCCCTCTACCTTTTGTGGGGAAAGTTCCAGATTTTTAGAAACTTTTAAATTTCATCTAATTTGAAAAATTGCATGCCTTTCAGGAGTCACTGTCTAAATGGATCACTGAATCTTAAGCTGTTGCTAAAAGGACAACAGGGTGTCTGGGATGGGAAAAAAGATAAGATTAAATAACTGAAATAAGAGAATTGGGAAGCATTAGAATAATTCCTTTGAAATGAATTTTGACATGTTTTCAAGGCAATTTTATTATAGTTTTGTGAGGGTTTTCCAGCTCTGTAATCTTTCTTATCTTTACAATGACTTTCTCTCTTCTTTTTTTTACTCCTAATGGAATTTTTAAAGTGCTGAAATCCATTAATTATCAAACTTAAAAAAGAAGACCAAATGAAAGCTAATATTGATTCACTTGTCCTCTAGTTCAAGCCATGAAATAAACTCTCTGTGTGTGTGTGCATATTTAAGTGAAATCAAGTCCTGTATGAGTAGCTTGCTATTGCCCTTATATCTACAGAATAGCTTGATCTCATCTGCCAGGACAATGGTTATCATTTGTTGGTAAACAGAACACACCTGACTGTGCAGAGATAAGATAGCACCTGCATTGAGATACATTACTGGAATTCAGAAATATCATATGAATACAACTTGAAGCCTTTTGAAAAATCAAACAGTGTGTCAGGACAAATTTCTGAAAGTGGGGAAATGTTGATACCTGCTTTCCAGAAACACTGAAACTGATAATAAAGAATTCTATTTGTTTTCATAGAAATTACAATATTTTAAAAACTGAGAACATTTTGAAGGATCCCTTCTGAATTATGCGGTTCATGGCTGTAATTTTCTTGACCTGTTAATAGAATCTCCAGACATTAGAATTATTTCTTTCCTTTAACTTTTTAGCAGCAGAAAATAAACAAAAAAATAGCCTTACAGAATTTGATATTTTTACTTTAGTATCACTTGTTCATGTTTGAGATTCAAGCTCTATGTTTTCATGTAGTAATTTTAAATTTTGTCCTTTCTATGAAGGCAACAAGTAAGGCAAATTCAGTCTCAATTTAACTATCACCTGAATAGCTAACATTACCTGGAGTGAAAAAAAAAAACAAACCAGACCCTAGGATTTCTTGGTTATAATACACTAGCTATGTTTTCCACCAAAGTTTCAAGAACAAACATCCTAAATATCACAATCAAGAGCCATTACTTAATAAGAAAGGGCTTATGCCACAAGGAGTTTCTTACTACTATTAAAAAAATCCAGTGCCATATCTTTAATAGTCAGGAATGTATGCTAATGAATACTTTCCTTTTTCTTTTGAAGAAAGTATACAAAGTGAATTTGTAGTCTCTTTAGAGAAGACTTATTAATCACTGTGATACTTTTTAAACATGAAGCTAAATTTAGTGTGATTAATTTTTAATGTGACAGCAGAATTCTGTGTCTAGAAAGAAATAAACACAGCATATGTAGGCTCACAGCTTAAGCAGTGCATCATACTTGGCCTACAATTTCAGGAAGACCTCATTTCTCATAGTTTTGTGATGGTTCAGGCATGGTTTCTGCTATTGCACTATTTTTCACAAAATCATTAAGGGCCAAATGTAAAGCTTGCTCTTAAGATGAGTACGCACAATTAGATTTTGGTCAGAGAAGCGGTAGGGAGCCTATGAATGGAATGAATTTTCATTGTTATTTGGTGTATTACAGCTGTGCTGAGAGTTTTTTGTCATGAGAGACATTTGCGGGGAAGGAAGGACAATCTTTGACTGGCAGAAAAAAAGTCAATGGCCCCAAAACAAGTTTTTTTTTATCTTCATGCAGACTACATCAGTTTTAGAGCAGGATCCCAGCAGGACTTCCCAGACTCTTCAGTAATCAGATCACATAATCAGTCTGTGTCTGGGGAATAACTGGCTCTTCCAAAAGCATGTACAAAGACTGGTAATGCTAGAATGCCTCTTTTGGGCATCTGAAATATGTGGCTGATTTTTTGACACAATCCCTTAGTGAGGCGCATAGGAGAAAGAAGACTAACAGTTATTGGCTCTTGGCTGAGCTTTGCAAGCAGCTGCTTTGTTCTATTCAACTGTAGCTGACTGTTTGCCAATACATGTGAAAGTATTTGTCAGCAAGAATTAAGCAGAATGGTTTTCACATTCACCTTGTAATAGGGTAAACACAAAAGATTTTGAGATTTTATTGACATTGCATACAAGGTACTTCAAACTTGCAGCCACACAGCTGGTACTCACTAGACGTTTGCTGTGTAAAAATTTCAGTTACTTTTTCTTATTTGTCTTAATTAAGGTAGTCCAATAATATCATTTTAAGTATTTTCATTGGCCTGCAGTGCCTCAAGGTTAATAACAATATTAGCCTATTATGATGCTTTGCCTGGTGGTGGCAGATAATGGGCAAAATTCTTACCAAGAATAATAGCTGGTGAGGGGGAAAAAAAGTTTAGCTGAAACAAAGCTGAAATCACATAAAAACACATATTTATGCATTAATGCCAGATGAATCAATATGGAGGAAACTTGTATCATTATAGTTTCATTAAATCACATGAAAAATGAGGAAGAAATGTTTTCCAGGAGTTAGAAAAGATAGCAAAGAACTGGGACTACTGGCATGTAATCTTTCTTTAAGCATATATTTGTTTAATTTTAAACTCAAGTAATTGATTTTCTTTCTGTAAAGTGGTTACAATACTTTGTGGAAAGTATCTTATTGCCTTTACGAAAGATGGACAGATTGTCTGACATTCAGATACAATTCCAACTGTAGAATGACTGCTTCAGTCAGAATTTATTCTTTTATTTCCTGTTATTCCAGGACTTTTCTTGCCTAGAATACTTCCATCTCCACGCCACTGAGCCTCAGCTCCTTCCTTTCTCTAGCACAATGAAAAGGATCCTCTAAATCCCCTTCAACTTGTGTGATATAATCATAGAAACATAGAATAGTTAGGGTTGGAAAGAACCTTAAGATCATATAGTTCCAAACCCCCTGCCATAAGCAGGGACACCTCACACTAAACAATGCCACCCAAGGCTTCATCCAACATGGCCTTGAACACTGCCAGGGATGGAGCACTCACAACGTCCCTGGCCAACCCATTCTAGCATCTCACCACCCTAACAGGAAAGAATTTCTTCCTTAGNCCTAACAGGAAAGAATTTCTTCCTTATATCCAATCTAAACTTCCCCAGTTTAAGTTTGAACCCGTTACCCCTTGTCCTGTCACTACAGTCCCTAATGAAGAGCCCCTCCCCAGCATCCCTATAGACCCCCTTCAGGTACTGGAAGGCTGCTAGGAGGTCTCCACGAAGCCTTCTCTTCCCCAGGCTGAACAGACCCAACTCTCTCAGCCTGTCTTCATATGGGAGCTGCTCCAGTCCCCTGATCATCTTCGTGGCCCTCCTCTGGAGTTGTTCCAACAACTCCATGTCCTGTTTATGTTGAGGACACCAGAACTGCACACAATACTCCAAGTGAGGTCTCATGAGAGCAGAGTAGAAGGGCAGGATCACCTCCTTTGACGTGCTGGTCATGCTCCTTTTGATGCAGTCCAGGATATGGTTGACTTTCTAGGCTGCAAGCACACACTGCAGTCGGCTCATGTTCATGTTCTCATTGACCACCACCCCCAAGTCCTTCTCGGCAGGGCTGTTCTGAATCTCCTCTTTGCCCAACCTATAGCTGTGCCTGGGATTGCTCCCACCCAGCTGGAGGACCTTGCACTTGTCATGGTTAAACTTCATGAGGTTGGCATCATGAAAATTTACAATGGCACAAGCTCTGACATGATCATTCTGTGCTCACACATTGCTCAAACCCATCATCTGGAAAGCTATAATGGAAATCACAGAGAATGGAAATTTTATTTGTTTTTAAATTTCTAGGCAACTACAGAAATACAGCAGCTCGCATAGATGCGATTTATCTAATCTTGGAACAATTCCAAACTGCACTAGTGTGGTTATGTCTATATCAGCAAATAGTTAACCCCAATTAAGTTCATTACAGTAAACCAGCTAGTTTTGAGGACCTGACATGCACAGTGTATGTATTTCAAGTGTCTGTTATTCTAACTGGCTCCAGAATGGTTTCCTAAGCTGAGCGCTCATTAGTAGCTGCCACTTCTTTTTATTTTGTGAAGGAATCCAGTTCAAAGACTGAAGATCACCCACAAAGTGTACAAAAGCATGGTTCGTGGGAATGACTGCAAGATATGCCTCTGAAATGCACTCCTGAGTCAAACCAATATACTACTGTGGACTCATCAGTTTTACACTGCAAAGGTAGATGATTGTTAATTGGTGAAACTAAGTGAAAACTCTTGGAGGACATGGTTTAACTCATGGCTAATGTGACACCTTTACTCAGTGTGACTACATAAGATGTCTAAACCAAGCACAAATCTGAATGACCTATCCATTAAGATAAACATTATAGTCTTTATGTGAACAAGAAAAATAAACATGTTTCTGAATGTCATTATGGAGTTATCCTGTCAACCTAGCCAAGTTCTTCACTGGTAAGTAACAGTTCTCTCTAATTATGCTCATTTGACGCCCAAGTTGCTCAATGGTTTTGTACTTGAGACAGTAATTTATAACAACTGTAGCATAGTTAATAGCACATATATATTTTGCATAATATAACCTTTTGGTTTAGTCTGTTTCTGATTTAATTGACAAAATCTTAAATGTGAACTGTGACTATTTAATTCAAATGCATATTTACAGTTCCTGACTTTCAATTGCCTATATAAATAATGTGAATATGCAAGAATGGATAGCAATATGCTATATATATCAATAGGTTATGGAAACCAAGAATTCATAAGCAAGAGATTTTAAACTTTTAACATCCAAAATTTGTGTATTTAGCTTTTTTCTTCTTTAAACAAAAAAAAAGAAGAAAATAATAAAATTAAGGCAAAATATACAGGGAGTTTTTCATTATTCAGTCTTTTAATGCTAAAAGGTTCGTATTGTTCTACAGAAGCACAGATAATAAAAAAGCACAAAAATTATAAACATAAAAATTTGTTGACTGATCTTAAAGTGAAATTAATCTCAGCTCTGGTAACCAGTTAGCATAGTAAACACTTCTGTGTGAAGACCTTTGTGATCATTTTTAAGATTGCTGCACAACTCCATACAGACTGGAAATTAGTTCAGTGTGTCTATAATAAACACAGTGCTAAGGTGACAAGAATCTAAAAATAAATTATTTCATTATGATAAAATCTAATAATGTGTAATAAACTTATTTTAAATCAATTATTCACATTTAGTTATTACTGGGTTGACAATGGGACATTTTGAATAACTGTATTAAGTTCTAAGAAATTAATTTCCTCATAAACTTTTGCAGTTTTCTTAGAGATGTTTGTTGAGCTTTCTCTTTCTTGAAGACAGAGAAGTACCTTTAAAATGAAAAGAATTTAAAAAAACACTATTGTATTAATGTAATCATAGTCTGTATTAAGATTTGTACTCCTCAAGCATATGACCTCTTGAAAACAGAAATGCAACAACATAGGTAATGAAAGGAAAATGCATTTGCAAGTATTTTTGATAGTTCATTCATACTTCAGATCAATTGTTACTATATAGTTTTTTACTATACTTTCCATTTTACTATGGAAATTCATTCTCTTCCTAATTCAGCCTTCTTTGGGCATCCCCCTGCTCTGTTATGGGGTCCTCCAAGCACTGCAGGTAGATATCTGCTCCACCATGGACCTCCATGGGCAACAGGGGCACAGCCTGCATCACCATGCTCCATAGGCTGCAGGGGACTCTCTGCTCTGATGCCTTGAGCACCTCCTCCCTTACTTCTTCACTGACCTTGGTTATCTGCAGGGCTGTTTCTTTTACATGTTCTCACTCCTCGCTCAAACTGCAGTTGAGTTGCCATTGTGCAGGTTTTTTCCGCCTTCTTAACTATGTTATCCCAGTGGTGCTATGACTGTCACTGATGAGTTCAGCCTTGTCCAGCAGTGGGCCTATGTAGAGCTGGCTGGCATTGGCTGTTGGACATAGGGAAAGCTTCTAGCAGTTTCTCACAGAAGCCACCCCTGTAGTCTCCCACTACCAAACTTTGCCATGGAAACCCAATACAGAATTTTAAATCACTATGGATTTTTTTGGTATTGCAGAATGTAGGGAAAATGAACTGCAAGGTAAATGATGCTTGAAGAATTCTCTTGTGCTTATCAACACACTCCTTCCCTGTCAGTGAGAGGCTTGAAAGAAAAAGGGATCAGTCTGTGACAGTTGGTAAAGATTTTCCATAATTTTTTTAGCACATAAGACCCCTTCTTTGAATTTCAGTTCTCCCATTCAATTTATGTTGGCATTTTCAGGCACTGTTGTGCCTCTGAGAGGATATTTTTCTCTATGAATGACAACTGGCCTGTTTAAAAGAGCAGAATTTTAGCTGAGAAGAAATGGTCCTTGAGAGTTATGAGACCATCCTACATGATAACTGTTGAGAATTCTAGGAATACATGTTTATTTAAAATATTTTTGAAATTTCTTGAGAGGAAAATTATGATTTACAATAGTGATATGAATTAACTTTATAAATAGAATTATTGTATTTCATGTATATATTATTTTCTGGATATTAACACATTTAGAGTTTTCTTGTGGCCCTTTTTTCAGGTTATATGAAGAGAATCTCTTAGTTTCCATTCACATTAAAACGATTCCTGTTCTGTCAGTTGTCAGCACATTTGGTAATTTATACCTTTGCTCTTCAAATAATAATCAGCATTCAGTCATTAATAGGAGGACTTAGCTGGGGAAAAGTAAGCACCAAGTTGTTAGGTCTGAAACTGATCCCTTTATTCTGCAATGGTAATTACAAATGTCTGCTTTCATTCATTTTAATTGGAGTCCCCACAAGCAAAAGGTTCATTCATCTATGTATTTTTATGGTAATGCAGTAAAGTTCTCAAGCATAAATTCCAGAGTTCATTTTGCCTTACAAAATACGAAAGGATGTACATCTGTAATACTTCATAAACTACAAAGATACCGTAAATTATACGTAGGTACACACACACTGTTTAGACATATGTAAGTAGAATACCTACCAAACCAGCAGTAATTTATCTGAGGTAGCATGTAAAAGTCTATACACAGCTGCATAATGTCTTCTGACACATCAGAGATTCAGGTGTTACACTGTATCTATTAGAGAAACACTTCTTTGTTGTGGCAGGAACTGAAGCCCAGGTGGGAAAATCTGCAACTTGAAATGCAGTAGGTACCAGAAATGCATCATATTTATCAATACTAAGGTAATGTTTCAGAAACTTTAAATCACTCCAAATGGTACTGGAGACTTCCTTTTTAGTAACTGAATTGAGTTTGAGATATCTAAATTACAGTTGTAATCAATGGAGGCTTAAGGCTCAGTTAAGCATTCAAAAACGATGACAATTAAAACCAATTCAATTTTCCTGAAAGTGATATGTTTGTCATGCTCAGAGACTAAATTCAATATTCAGAGTGTGAAGAATGTATCTACATCTATACATATATCCATGATATCCTATCTACTCATTCATTCACTGCAACTTACAGGTTGGACATTTGAAGAATATGTGCATGAAGATAGTATTAAACGTATGTGCACAAGCAATGTATTTTAAAGTCTAACTTCAGGCTTTAGATATCTAGTTTTGAGAATCTAAATTCAGGTTTCTGATATTAAAAAACAAAATGAAATGAAACAAAACAACAAAGCCATAACTTAGGTGTATATGTAATTTATGTGTATATATAATTTACATGTATATATACTTTCTATCTCAAAGCAATATGAGCCCATCAAAAATGCATATTTTAGACTTTATTTCATGTCTTTAACATTCATTTTTTGCTTACCATTTATTTCTCACAGGCTCCTCCCAACATCTAATAGACTGAAACTTCTTGACCTTGATCCTATTTAAGCATCTTGTAAAAGATGCTTCACTTGCCATTTTTACTTCATGCAAAAGAAAATAAACTCAAGATGTGAAATGTAAAGTCCTGTAATGTTGGGTTTAGTATCTGGCATCTCTATGCTAAGTAAAATGTTTCTACATGTTCCACAGGGGAAAGATGGCACTTGTGTCACAGCCCATATTATAGCCATAGAATCACAGAATCATTGAGGTCATCATCTGGTCTGATCCCTGTCTTAAGCAGCATTATCAAGGGCTGATTGCCTCAGAGTAACTCCAGACAACTTTAGCGTATCTCCAAGGATGGAAACTCCACAGCCTTTCTGGTCACAGTGATGAAAGTGCTTCCTTATATTCAGATGGAGCCTTCTGTGTTTCAGCCTGTGCTCGTTATTTTCTGTCTGGTCACTGGACACCACTGAAAAGAGCCTCTCCAACTGCTTTACACTCTCCTTTCAGGTACTGATGAGATCCCCCTGAGCCTTCTCCTCTCCAGGCTAAACAGTCCCAGCTCTGTCAGCCTTTCTTCATATGTAAGATGCAGGAGTTCATATCCTTTGCTGAACTACATGAGGATCCTGTCGGCCCATTTCTCCTGTTGAGGTTCCAGCAACATTAGAAAGAAGTTTAAAATTATGATATTATTAGTATGGAAAATCAATTTCATTGTGATAGTTATGCGGTAAGGTGTTTAATAAGTTCTCTAAAACACTGACTTTGGCTTTTAGGTTAGTGATTTTTTCCCCTTTGAAGTTATTTAGTAAGTATGAGAAAATAATATTAGGAATTGATACAAGTTTTTTCACCTCTATTTTGTTAGCATAAAAACATTTAATTGCAGTTTCACCACTTGTCAGTATTGTAGCTACAGAGACATGTCAATAAAATCTTCATACCATGCTATAACATTCTAGATATTGTCAGTGGATGAACAGTGGTAGATATACCGATTAAATAGCAAATAAAATATTAAATATATGTGGAACTTAATAATTCAAAACCAGAAGTTTGGGGACCAATAAGAGAAAATTTCAGGCTCAATTAAAATGTTGAGGGATCCATTCAAAATACTAAAGTATAAGGAAATGGTTAGCCCACAACATAGAAGACATTAACCAATGGCGTCTGTTACTGGCCATGTACTTTTTATCTTGGATAACTTCAGGGTCAGTGTCGTGGTTTAAACCCAACCAACCACGCAGCTCGTTCACTCACTCAACCCCCCCT